>JAAAKG020146093.1:0-10742 GCA_010014905.2 Druon quercuslanigerum
ACTAAAAAATAATAATAAAAGGATGCTGGGGGGGGGGGGGGGGGGGGGGCAAGATGTATCATACTTGCTAGAAAATGCTTGCGTATCATTTGATCGGCTACACGATAGCAAAGCTAATAAGTTAAAGAAAAAAAACCATTATTTAGTCCTCTTTGCACCTACACCCTCCAGTTACATTCCACATCCTTAATGGTGTGCCACGCTTCACCACAATTTTTCAAGAATTTAGTTCGCATTTTCCATATAAGTCCCCATTCAACTGAATAGTCTTTCTTTAAAGTATTGGCAATTAATTCCGGCACACGTAACGGAAATGAAATTGTTAGTCAGAAAGTGAAACGATTGGAAACACCCCATAATAAAGGTTTCTGGTCTCAAACCTGGTTTAAAATTGCGTGGACATGTGAGCAGGAGGATTGGAATGTAAAGCTTTGTTGGACGCGTGACAAATGCGTGTGGCCTAGGGGATGTTCTGTGGTCCACGGGATGTTCGAAATCTCATGCGGACTCTGACCATGACGTCCTATTCACGAGCGTTCTCCGCATGTGCCCCCTTACATACCCCAGAATTCGAATATATATTACGAGTACTTTTGTGTCCAATATCCAGCATTGCAGGATAAATATCCAACGAGGACCTATAAACGAGCTGGGGTGACAATGCTTAGCCCTAAGTTTGCACAATCCATCCATTTGTCACCTTGACAAATATGCCAATAGAATTTTCTCCGCCGTCCTTTCTTTTGTCCACTAATCCATGATATCGTATTTTAGGTGTCTGCCAGAGATCGAAAATTGAGACTGTCTGAAGCTCGAGGGTGAGTTATGTCATATCATTTAATGAGAGCAGGGTCACTGCGCCATTTCCTTTGAATTATACTTATGGGGTGTTGGTCATTTCATGCTGAATTAGACGGATGAAAATATTGATCTGACTGATATTTTTTCAATATTGACCGTTAAACCGACAATCTTTTTTATTTATCTGAACTTGTTAAAGTAAAAATTAGCTGTGAATTCAATCTCGGGTTTTAGCCTTTGATTGTATTTATACTTTTGTAGTACTTATTTTATAAGCACTTTGCTTTCGTATTATGATTATATATCACTATAGAATTATATAACTCTAATAATATAACACTAAGTACTTCCTTACTGTTTAACAAAATGTTATTATATAATAGGTCATTCGATTAATCTTTAATCAAGAAATCCTTTTTATCTTTAATTTTAAATTACGTCCAAAAAAGTTTGAAATTCAATGTCATCGTCCATCGGGCAATCTCATAAAAAACGAACTGAATTTTTTTTTCTAGGGATAAAAATGATCACTTTGCAGTTATTTACAGAAATTATTATTAAAAATCCGAGAAACTGGCAAAGATTTTTTTTTCTGAATTTGAAAAATGAAGGAGATATGCGTGCGGGACGACGTCCCCTTACACGTACCGTCAAGTCAGTTACAATTTTATGGACGCCGCTTTGGCGGAATTCAAGTGGGCTTGCGGTGACCTCGTGGGATTTCCGCTTGCTCTTATCCATCATCAATATCCGTCAGCCACATGACAACAAGCGAGGGTGTTCGCGAGCATGCCCCTGAATAATTACACGGTGTAATTTCTGCAGATGGGGGACGCAATGTCAGTCTCTAATCTGTATGATGAGCGGACAAGTTGAAAGTGAGATAACCAGCACTGACAACGTAATTTAGTAATGAACACGCGAAACATGCTTCACTTCAGTAGGATTCTAGCTGGGAAGTTAGAGATTGAAAATGATTGCCATAATTATAATACTCTCAACATCTTTAACAATATTCATCAAATTTTTAAGAATAAAACAGATAAAACTAAGGATATTATTCACCCTGATTTTCTCACCCCATCTGAGTAATATTTATCCTTGCACCTTGATATTTTTCTGCTTTATGTATTGTACAAAAAGGATATTTTTTGTGGTAGAGCATTTTACTCCAGCGATCATTTGAGTCTCGAGATCATAATGATCTTCTATTTAGATCATGTTGATCTGCTTTTATGATCATTTGTCAGACTAACCAAAATGGCTGCAATTTTTTAGTGCAGATGTCATAAAGAAATAACCTAAAAATTTGATCTAATCGTATGCAAGCGATAACTGCACTTATGTACTACTACATGTGCTATATTCTAATATCAGATATCGATAATTTTTTAACTTTTCAATTAGACTGCACGGCCAGAAAACGTAAAAAGCTCGCATATGAGCTAAAGTACTCCAAGTAGTTCAAATCGATCATTCATTTGGGCCGATCAAAACGCCTTTGATTTCGGTATAACTTTTTTTGTGTCAAAATCATATTGATTTCGGTATCATTTTTTTCATCTGTGAGTAACTTTTGACAGCTCCTACAATCAGGTCTCCCAATCCTACATGCATTCCATGTGACAGAGTTTTTGAAGAAAAAAGTACTTTCTCAATCCCTACCGCAGCGTCTACATAAGCAAAACCCTCATCAGTGATAATAGTTATACTTTTGTTGAGAGTCTATCATTTGTTGTTATTTGGGTTTACATATTTCAATTATGCGATTATATTTATTTTTTAAAGAAATATTCAGAGTCATCGAAAGGAACTGTAGAAAAATTTTTCTCCTAGTATGCATTATCTTGATATGATAATCTTAAACGTCGACATTATATGTATTATTCATATAAAAGTACAATAATATCTGTTGTATAATAACTTCTGAAGAAGAAGAGGTCGCCTGGCAAAAAGACAAGGCTTATGAAATAAACAGTTACTGTCGATGACACTAAATATTTATTTACAGAATTTCAATATTAATAACAACTGAAATATATAACCACAAGGGACGGAAACTCACGGACAGCCGAAAACATATAACGATCATCACTGATAAGGGTTTTGTCTGTTTTTAGGCGAATGTGGCGCCGCGGTAGGGACTCTGAAGATAATTTTCTATTCAAAACTTTTTACACGTTAAATGCAAGGAGGCTTGGGGGCCTGCTTGCAATTCAGTACAACCGACTTGATGAAGCCACGCTTAACCGATTTTGCGTTTTTTCTAAGTGTCAGCTAATTCAACTTCAGCGATCAAAGCTAGTTGCTTCCGATTTTCAAGACAGTCGTGGAGACCTTTATGAGAAAAACAGAAAGTTTACTCACTACTGACGGCAATATGTATTTGCATTTTACCCACACGAGGTCGTAAAAATACAAAGTTATCTGCAACGAGATTTTCTTTCATTTTTTTGTGTGCATTTAGAAATTTTGTTCACACTACAATGAAAGAAAAGTATGAAAAAAGTCGAAACCATTTCCTGTTTAGATCATTGAAAAGTGCAACTGCGTCTTTGTCCTTTTTTTGCACGAGTGTAGTCTACATGAATTCTCGCAGGACCCTATTATGGCATATCTCACGAATTGCTCGTTTCACGCTCCTACCCTGAGGCAGGCAGGTGCTCGTCATTTCTGACAATGTGCTATTGACAGCTTCGAAATGAGAAACTGCTCGATCGACTGAAAATCATAAAAACTGCCCGTGGGCTGCTTGCTTCACATGCTGATGCTGCCTATCTACTTTCAATCATGTGATTGAAGTTCGTTCTATCAGAGAAAAACTCAGTTTATTATCTGGTGTGAGCTTTCGTAGGACCTTGTTCGATTTCCAAAAGTGGCAATTCTTAAAATCAGATCAAAAGCACTGCATAATGCGCGGTTCTTTATTAAAGTGTGAACTCTCTTATGTTTTCCGAACTTCTATTAACATTTTTCCGAAAATATAAAGGGCCAACTAAGCAACTAAATTAACGAAGGAAATTACCTTTCTACGGTTCCGTAAGGAGATCATTGCTTGTGAATGCTCTAAAAAATTATGTTGCAGAAAAAATATTGAAAAATAAATCTGCCAAGGACAACTGCATAAACTTGTGAAATCAACGTTGGCCAAGTAATTTAGGAAAACATTTAAAATGAAATATACTAGGAAAGTTTTGTTTAAATACCCTATAGATAGACTATGGACTATGAAGTATAGTAGACGTTTGAGTTGCCGCGGCGACGTGATTTAAAGCACTAAGTTGATACAATACAACTTGAACCGAGTTGACGTAGGAACATAGTTCAAGATTTGAAGAGTTCAATTTGGAAATATGAACTTTGATCAAATAAAAATGTACTCAGAAGTACGAATAGATTACAGTTAATAATGTCAAAATTAAGCCGAATGGAAGTACGAACTTAGTGCGCTATCTGGAAATATCGTTCAGGAAGTTTGGACTGAAAATATATAGTTAAAAAAGAGCTGAATTGAAGTACGAATGTATATTTTTTAAGCCTAAAATTTATTAACGCTTTTTATCTGAAAAACGATAGTTATTTTTTTAATTATTCGGAGGAGCACCGAGGAGAAAGAGCTGAAACTCGGTATAATGACAAAAGAGACAGAGATAGAACCGAAATGTGACAGCGGTGAGGAAAATTAAAATTACTGAGAACAGACAAGCGCGTCGGACGAGCAGACATACATCCTCGTTAGAGAAACGCCGTTCTGGGCGCACGTTTCACATTTTTAACCGGCGGATTTCTCTCCTGACAGCCGTCCAGCCACATTAATGTCTAAAAACAATATACGGGGGCCAAGTCCAGGACCTCCTCGTCACTGTCCACCTTTCCCGACGCCCAACCACATGAGAGTCGACGGGACGTGATGTGTTTTTCTCCTCATGCCCCTTTCTGTACCACAACGCACACTATTTAGAAAATCGCGATAATTACTTTTCGTTGAAAGGTGGCTACTTCATTCTTTCAGCCGTGAAATGAGAAACGAGAGTTGTATTCTTTTTATTATAAATTAATTCATCATAAAAATGTTATTATTTTTATTATCTAAATAATGAAAATACACGACGATGAAATACTTGGAAGTATACAAGAGTACACGGAGAAAAACGGATGTTTAAATGTAAATGTTCAAATGGCAAGATGGTCCTACCTAAAATGCAGATATTCATTCCAACTATCTACTATCTTTTTGATATGTTAGGCGTAAAAATTTATGTTAAACTGAAACGCATTCAGAGGTTAAAATCGTTCTAGTGCATGCGCATCACGCATTGGACTTTCACGACTATATTTGACGGTTATATATTTTCGATATTACAATTATGAAATATTACAATTTTTGAACATTTCCAAAGAATAAAAATTAGCTATCTTTAATTAAAATTGGATAACGACTTTTGTCTGTCTATACACTCAACACGAGGGAAGTATGATGTTAAGTTTCAGTGGAAGTTTGATTCGAACCCATTTGACAAAACGTTTCTAAATTTAAAATAAATTTGAGTGTAAGTAACTTAAAATTCATAGAATATTAAATTCATATTACAGATAATTCGTTCTCCGCTTGCTTATCCAGTTATTATTTATTATTTTAAAATAAAAATATTAAATATAACCTCAAATTGACTGAATGTATCATCTGATCGACATTTCATACTCTTTATCTGTTTTTCGGTCATGTACAATTATTAAAGTTTATTTTAAATTTACAAATAAGTTCTTAATTCATTTCTTAAATGACCAGACGTAAGTAAACTCCTCAAATAATTACAGACGTTATTTGACATAACTGTACATGTATTATCTCGCATGTTTCAGCTAAACATTTTGGATTGTACGTTACGTTTAAACATTTATTTTTCTCCGTGTAGATCACTTTGTGGACTAGGTTATTTGAATTGATCAGAATTCACAAACAAAATATTCTGTAAGCTTTAACCGAAATTTCGTCGAGATATTATGAACAATAAATGTTGAGATAAAAAAAATGATTTTCGACAACAACAAAAATATGACTATCTCAATTAAAATGTTTTTGTCAAAATAAAATTTTTTCCGGCTTGTTTCTGCTCTGTAATAAAAATGTTGGAGTCAATGACTTATATGTCTGAAGAGGAAGGATAACTATGAAAGCACTTTTTTTAATCACTGAATCACTAAATTGTCTCGAAAATAACAATTCCTGAACACATGTTTGGGAATTGGGAGTCCATTTGTAATATTTCACAACTGCATAGCAATAAAAATGATTTCGTCCCCAACTTTTTCACCAAAGGCGATGAACTCTTCTCCCCTAAATATCAGTTTAGTTGACATTCGTATTTTTTCTTAAATTTATACAAATAGGACGGAAATAATGAGGTATTTTTGTTCAAGCAATGTTATTATTAGTAAATATCTATTTCAGCATAATTATCGAGAAAGTTTTTCTATCGAATATTAATAAAAAAGTACAAAGATAAAAATGGATGTTTAAACGTAATATATAGATGTTCAAGGTTAACATATTTTATGTTTACCTATAAGACAGCAATCTAGATGTTCAAAGTTCTTATTTGTAGATATTCATAAGTGTGATGTTACTCTGTAACATCCAGAATGTTGAACTAAAATATACAAAATATTACATATGGTGATTATGTCAAATAAGGGCTGCACATAATTAAGGAGATTACTTATTTTTTATCATTGTAGGAATTATTCGATAACTTATTTGTAAATTTAAAATCAAACTTGAACATTATCACAGTCAGATCAAAAATAAACATTTAACATCTTAAAAAGATAGTAGATGTTCGTAATGAATACCTGCTAGGCGGTATAGTGTCACTCCTTAAACATCTACATTTAAGCATCCGTTTTTCTTCGTATAGTACTCATTCCTTTTATTACACCATTAAGCCGTTTCCCTTTCGGGAATTATTACTATATAGGGGGCAGGATAATAAATTGTATTTAAGAAAATAATGTCGACACTGTATAATGATATAATAATATAGTATAATGTGAATTGTAGAGTACAGAATGTCAACAAAGGAATTAGAAACTTAATACATGGGAAGTATCCGCTTATTCCAAATTGCTTTTCCATCTTATAATCCAGTCCTAGTTATTAATATCGACGGAAACTTTTCAAAAATTTGCCTTTAATTGTTGGAACTTGTTTTTTTTTCTTTAGAAAATCCATTCTTTTTAAAAGAAATATTCTTTGTAATATATTTCAGAAGGTTTAAACAAGTAGAATACTTTTTTCTATTTACTCTTATTTTGTGCCCAATTACTCATTTTAAAGTTATATAAACAATTAAATTTCCACACGAATAGCCATATTTGCAGATAGATGTCTCAGCTAAGTTGATAGTACCAATAAATATTTACGTGGCGGAATTTATTGCATCATAGATCTTTTGGTGAGATACATATATTTCTGAAGAAGCTGATGTTGCTAACTCATTTTATATGAGAACTTCCAGCTTTCGTGCTTTACTACCCTAAATAGATCTTTTTGATATGCATGCATCGAGATAGAACCTTATCAGTTGGACAAATCGGTTTTTGTAACCCATATTATATATTATATATATATACATATATTTTTTAATTATTGGTATAAGGAATAACTTCGGGATATTGTCTTACAATAAGTAACATTTTTAAAAGATAATTTTATTTTTCTATATATGCACTGACAATTGACTTTAAAGATCACAATTACTTCATCATAGTATAATGCTTATTATAGAAGATAGAATGTCAATATAGAGAAACCTAATACCATGGGAAGGATCCGCTAGGTGCAAATTGAGGCTTATCTTTGTTCCGGCTGAGTCCATTACTATTTTCAACGATAAAGCTGTCGTTCTTTGGGTCATATTTGACGGTATTTTGATTCTTGTCGTCTTTAAGAGACCTACGGACACGCTGAAATATGGGGACATACGAATTAAATTTTACTATATATAAAGTAGGCTCATGATGTTTGCGCCTATGCTACGAATACAGACAAATAGGAAGGTCTTTTTTGTTGAAGAGCATTTAGTTGGAATTTACAAATCGTAATATAGCTGTCAACTAAAAAAAGTCTTTCAGTTTTAATTTGCTCTAATATAATTTCGGGAAAACTGCACAGGGAATTAACTTTAGGTCGTTCCGTTTTCTCAAAACACATGATTGCATTATGCTTTCATTCAACTTCGAAATGAACCCGGGGTGGATTCAGAAATTAAGAAAAATTACATATAAAGATATTTAATACATATATATTCCGCTATAATACTTACAAGGGATTCTGGGTCCTGTTCTGGTCCTGATTCAGGATCTGGCTGAGATTCAAAAGATGGTCGTTCAACTGGGATAGGACTGGAAGGACTTGTTCCGGGATATGGTTGAGGATCAAAGGGTGGTTCTTCGTCGGGAAAAGTTTTGGCAGGTTTTGTTTCGGGATGTGGTTTATCATCGAAAGGTGGTATTTCGTCGGGGACAGAAGGAACTCTTTCCTTATCACCTCTCGGGATCGAATCAGACAGGGGATAAGCGTAAGTTTCTGCTGTTATCGCGGAAAACAGCATAGCAGTTAAGAAATAGCCTCTCATATTGTTGAACTCTTGTCTGTAACAAGAAATATAATAAAATTTTGAAATTCGCTTTTATATTAAAGTTAATTTTTGTAAAGAAAATGTACTAACTCTAATGGTAAAATCCTATTTTTGACGTCCTCAAATGTATTCCACAGACCAATTTTGTAGAATAAGCTTTACTCACCACCTGTGGTACTCTCTCGGTAATGTTTGATCACTTAATGTCTGATCGGTTAATGTCTAATTCAAAATCTGAAGCATTCTTATATACCTCAAGAAGTATCATGATGTAAGCGATACGTCAAACGTATGTTCAGACTTTCGTAATTTAATCCATGTTTTCAAATGATAATAAAGACGCTATATAAACAATAACGTGAGGAACCACAATATTATGCGCAATTTTAGATTAAACATTAATTTTAGAAGAATAATTGCGTCTTGGATGAATCTCGTGAATTCTACTTATTTTATAATAATCAGATCAATAACAAACATTCCTTATAACAATTATGCTTTGGAAAACGCGTCTTTTTATCTGCAATAAAAAAGGGCTTGTTAAGGTAATTAGGATTCAGCAAATTTTAAATTAAGAAAAAATCAAGTTATTACATCAATTACATCCATTTCATCCTCAATGTAAAAAATTTCATCGAAAACTGTATGGGTATTCTATACGTACAAAATACTATTAAAATATCTTATTTTTATTTATTATTATAGCTTTTGAAGTTCTTAATTTTAAAATTTAATTTATTCTGCGATTTTAATTTGAAAATATTCATCCTAAAATTTGTTGGTTTCATTTCATACATTTTCAGATAAAAAAATACTATATTTTTAAGGCATATATCATTTCAAATTAAAAAAAGTTTAGAATTAAACAATTTGGACTTCGTTATTATACAATTTAAAATTTATAACTTTAAAATTCAACTATGGCTACGCATGGTTTTAAGCATGAAAACATTAGGTTTATCCTCGATCGGTTTTTATATAATTGGATGATGAAAACAGTTGTCTATTAGACATACATTATCTTCCACGGATCAGCAAATAAAAGACTGCAAATATTAATAAGGATGATTAAAATCTCCAAGTACGTTAAAATTTGCAACCTTGAAAATATTAAAATTACGATGATAAGAATGTTTTCAAACATATTTTTTTAATGCGCAGAACCGAGGCGTTCATTTATCAATTTCAAATGAATTAAACTTTATTTCAAGATCCTCATGCGCTCCTATTCTAACTTAAAGGATTTGAATGCGTGCTTCAAAATTATTCTAATTGACGGGTTCTGAAGTTTGAAATTGTTCATTTTTAAAAGCTTAAGTTTGAAAATATTTCTTTGTAAGTCTGTTTTTGATGAATCTTGTTTCGAGATCTTCTACCTCCAATACTAATTTCTTTCATTGTTAATGGTACAGTTTCAAATTATTGCAATTCTTAATATCTTTTTCAGAAATTACGTCTATAATTTTGAAGCCCTAGGTAAAAGTTCACAGACCCTGTCTTCTTCCTCTTGTCACGTCCGTACGTTTAGTCTCTACCATATTATAATTGTACATATTTGTACGGACAGTTCAGACTTTTAGACTTGGCCTACCATAAAACATATTTGAATTGAATAAAGCTTTCAATGATTAATACTCAAGAAAACATTAATCGTATTTTCAGTTTCTTCTCTTCAAGAGCAAAATCATTTTTAATACTAAGTCAAAATAGTAAAATAATGATGATGAAATTATTAAGAATCTATTCATAAACTACACCATCTAATTGTGTACTTCTTCGCTTCTCGGTTGCTAATTTTATTACAGCAATTTAAAATTTGCTCATCCCAAAACAAAGTAGTTTTTCAAAAAGCTTGTAATTTTAATGCGTTAAAATCAATATAATTATACGAAGTTCATGAATTGGATCTAAAACTTTCCTTCATATTGAGGGTTATCGACTGTATAGTGTTTCAATAGTAGATTTTGTTAATACTTTATTTTACAAAATTACGTTAAATCTGCTAAATTTTCTAAAATTAAAACATAAATGTTAAAATATTAGACATTGTTAAATTTTGAATTCAAACAGATAATGTTACAATTTATCAAGGCCATAGCTAGAAAAATGGAGGCGGGATATGTAACAGGATGTGTATTATGTAAATGTTTTAGGAATTCAGGGGGGGATCAACCCTTCTTCTGACTAAGACCTAGAAATTTTTTACTAATTAGAAGCTTTCTAATTTTTCAACTTTATGAGTCAAACAACATATCGTTGGAATCGTTATAATTCGTAGATTTCGAATATCATATTTGTGAT
>JAAAKG020146094.1:0-10742 GCA_010014905.2 Druon quercuslanigerum
ATATATATATATATATGTATATTCAGTAATTTTCAGCGGGTAAAACCCATTTTTGGGATTAGGAAGACTTTTTCAAAAATTGAATCCCAATTATTCCAATCTGGGGAAAAAATGAAAATGTCTGGATTAAGTCAAAAATTGCATGCAGGCGTTTAAAGAATAAATTAAAGTGTCAACAAAAAATTCAAAATCTCATAGCCTCACAAAATTGTTTTCTCTTAATTGTGAAAAATATACATCGCCTAATTTCCTGTAGAAAGAACATCTTTCTAATTAAACTAAATGAAACTATTTTTCAGACCAAAAGTTTAAGAATTTGGAAATATTCATTTACTGATTGCAAAAATTGTTTGAATAAACTGTATAATTATATTTTATAACTAAGAATATTTATGCTAAAATAATTCATTCTACCTATAAAGTTTCAGTTGCATATTTTAATTTTCATTAAAAATTACGGAATTTCCTTAAGCCTTTTGTCTAAAAATTCCGAATCTTTCAAACCAAAAGTGTTACGTTTTTCGTAAAGGAAGATTCATTCTCTTACATGTAACAGAAAATTACAAAAAGCTTCCGAAATTGAAGGTAAATTTCAGATAATTCCGTCAAGAAATATTTGATAAATTTTCGGAAATGTTTCGAAGTTTTCTTCAAATTTCCAACGTATTAAAAACGTCTTAAATCCCTGAAATTATTTTTAAATGACTCGAACTTTCCTTAATATGTCGAAAAACATTTAAAATTTAAAAAAGCTGCTTTATAATCATCCAAATTTTTACAAGAATTTAAAGAATATTGTTTCCTTATCTTAGAACCTTTCAAAATTCTTATAAAGATCCTAAAGTTTATTTTTGAAATATTTAAAAATATTCATTTCTAAAAATTTTTTAATTTTTCAAATTATTATACTAAATATCTTTTAAATTTGCTGGATTTTAATTATATTGTAATTTTACTAAATTTAAACATTTTGCTTCAAAATATTCTAGTCCCTTTTTAATATTTTTAGGAAATCATTAAAAATGTTTTGTGTTTTTTTTTCAATTTTCTCTTAGAATTAATTACAAAACAATCATTTAAGATTTTATTTTTAAAAACACGTCATCTTTTTTGTATATTAGAAAAATAATTGTATGTTTTTTCAATTTAAGATATACAAATTTTAAGAATATGCTTAAATGAAAAAAAGACGGAGTTAACACAGTCAAAAGCATAGCTTTTGTTTTTTAATTTCTAAATTTTATATTAATAATTCACTGCAATTAGATTGTAGTCACAAAAAAATTAAGAAAATATTTTTGCCCATAGGAAAATTTATTGTAATTTTCCAAATTTGAATTTTCGAATCCATTAGCAGGACAGACAATATTCATTATCGTAAAATTCTATTTCCTCTTTCAGCTACTGGCATGCCTCAGCTGACCGACCCTTCCTAACAATTAGCATTAAACAGTTTATAATTTTAAAAGGAATAAACATTGTTTCACTACCATCGGAAATGATCGGTACGGCCAACGCGAGTAGTATTCAAATTTAAAAAAGCGTTGGAAAGCCTATTAAATTTCACGTCGAGTGACATTTTAAAGAGATATTTTTAAATTGTTCAAAAAAAATAGAGAACGTGAGAAGTTTAAAACAATGCAAGAAAGTCTCGAATTTTGTACCTTGATTTCAACTACTGGCGAAATATTAAGTTTAAGCCAATAAAACTTTCTAAAAATTTACGGATTCTCGAGATATGATAAAAAAATTTTAACCCTTCTGCGTCAAGCTTCAGTCGGCACTTTCTTAAAACTTCTCACGTGGTCTATTTCCTTAAAAAAGACAAAACTATCTCTTTAGGAGTTCAAACAGAGAGAACATTGATAAGCATTCGAACTGTTATTTAAAAAAGTTGATCACCCGTTTGTAGAAAGAGTAATCCTCTTTCAAAGCCATCAGTATTTTTTAATGCTACTCGCCCTGGTCGCACCGAAAATTAACAAAGTACTTAAATAAAACTTATTGCATTTTAACATTTATACAACAAATGAAAAATGCCGCCAATTAAAAGAAACTCGCTGACTCCGAATACCTGATTCTCAAATAATTAATTGCGAAATTAAATATTTTTTTCATTTGCTTATTGACATGATTTTTCCGTTGAAAGTTTAGGGGCCATTGTTCTATAGATAATTGCCTCGCTGGTGGTCAGTGCAGGAGAACCTTAGGGTTCCAACAATCACCTGTTTCAATAATCAGAGGTATATATCATAGGCTCTACCATAATCAGTTAACGAGAATGTCGGGAAATTCCAAATCTCATAATCCATCTTTTGTCATAAATATATATTTATGATAGATTGTTGTCCTAAAATGGGCTTTGTTTAATCTTAAAACTAAAGTATCTTCTTAAAGCAGGGATAAATTCATTGAAAAGGGCGGAATCAAACCAATTTTTCGGAAAGTGATTGTGAATTTTCTGTAACAAGTTTATGTCGGGGGGGGGGGGGGCTCCCAATGATTTAAAAGAACTCTTCAGATTGAATATAATAAGATGAAAAAATCAACTTTTTTTACTTTTTCAATAAAGGTGTTCACATTCATTATAAAAACATTTTTGGTTACTGATTCATAATTTTAGTAGAAAATTCAACTGTATGGATGAAAAATAAAATTTGGTTGAAATTTCATATTTTCGGGTAAAAATGCAATTTTTGCTTGATAAATTTCACTGCTTTCTTAAAAATTCATTTTTCTAAATAAAAAATTAATCTTCTTATTTAAAAATTAAAATATTTATGAAATGTTTGTAGATTGTTTAAAATTCATTTATTTGGTGAAAATTACATTTTTTGTTAAAAATGCAATTGCTTGGTCGAAAATTAATCTCTTTTGGTTAAGGATTTCCTTATTAAATTGAAAAATCGTCTTTTTTTGTTTTTAAATTAAATTGAGTTTTATTTAAAATAAAATATTTGTTTGTTAAAATATCAAATATTATATTTTTTATGAAAATTTTTGTTTTAGTTTGAAAATTCAACTCCGTGGTTAAAAGGTAAAATCTTTTTTTTTAATTAATTTTTTAGGCTGAATATTCATGATTTCAGAAAAAAATTATCTCTCAGTTGAAAATTGAGCTACTTTGTTCAAAGTTGTACTACATTCTTAAATATCTTTTTAGCTTGATAATAATAATTTCATTTGAAAATATAACTGTTCGGTTGAAGAGTAACAGTTTTGTTACAAATTCAACTTTTTATAGAAAATTCTACTTTTTGTTATGAAAATTCAACTATTTGGTAGAAAAAAGTCGAAAATTCAATTTTGTTGTTTTTAATAAACTTGACTGATTTATTAAAAATTGCTTTTACAAATTAAAAATGATTGTTTTTGAATGAAAAAAAAAATCGTTCATAAAATCGTCTTTCTCGGTCAAAATTAATCCACTTAGCTGAAAATCAAACTATTTTTCTTAATGTATGCAGTTTGTTTAAAATTCGTCTTTTAATGGAAATTACTTTTTTTTTTGTTCAAAATGCAATTGCTTAATCGTAAATTAATCTCTTCGAGTTGTAAATTCCTTTTTTGTTGTTGTTATATTCAATTTTTTTTTATTTAAAATATTATTACTTGTTTCTTGAAATATCAAGTAGTATAATTTTTTTTATGAAAATTAATCTTATTAGGATGAAAATTAAACTCCGTGGTTAAAAGTGAAAATCCTTTTTTATTATTTTTTTTTTTGCTGAAGATTCATAATTCCAGAACAAATTACCTCTTTGGCTAAAAATGGAACTTCTTTGTTAAAAGTTGAGATTTATAATTTTAGTTGAAAATATAACTGTTTGGTCTGTTTGTTATGGAAATTTAACTATTTGGTAAAAAATTCAATTTTTTTGTTATAAATTTAACTGATGTATTAAAATTTTGATTTTCTAAATTAAAAAGTATTGCTTTTCAACGAAAATTTAACATCTATACATTTTTTTGTTTATTAAGAATGCAGTTGTTTTGTCGGAAATTATTTTCTTTTAGTTAAGCATTGAACTATTTTGTTGGAAATTTATTGTTTGTTTGTTAAATTCAATTGTTTTTTATTCAAAATAAATATATTTTTGTGTTTAAATATCAAGTATTGTATGTTTCGATGAAAACGATATGGTAACGGTAAAGTATCAATTTTTGGCTAAAAATGGGACTGTTTTGTAAAAAATTATATTTTCTGAATTGAAAATTATTGTTTTTCCATGAAAATGTAAGCATTCTATTTTTGGTTAAACAGTGATCTTTTTTAGACTACAAACTTAATTATTTCGTTGAATATTCCTATTTTCGGTAGAAAAATATTCTTCTTTCTTGAAAATATAGCTACTTGCTCAGAAATATATGTATTTTGTTGAGAATTCGTTTTTTTTTAAACAAAAATTTTTGTTTTGAAAAAATGGTCAATTGTTTTGTAGAAAGCTCGTCTGTTGAAAATATTTCTTCACTTATAATATTAACTATTATATTTTATGTTCCGAATTTACATTTTTTCTTGGTTTTTTAAATAATAAAAAGTCAAATTAAAAAAAGAAAACAGATTACATCTTTACTAGTTTTCTGAGAGATGTAGTTATTAATTAACCTACGTATCACGATTGTAAAGAATATTTTTAAATTGACATTAGCGTCATTAATATTTATTTTTGTTTTGCGATTAATTCTTCATCAAAATAAAAAATAAATATAAATTAGATTTTTCCAGTCCGAGGCGAAACATAGAAAATCTAATGTTTATTTTTACAAAATGTCATAAAAGACTTAAAAGCAAAACAAAAATAATTATCAGCGACGATAGTGCTAATGAAAAAATCTTTCTTAGAATTTTTAAAAATATATGTTCATAGTAGGCGAAAACACGTCATCTTTCCAGATATTTTCTGCGGTATGGAATTCCACACCTGTATTTGCTGCAGGTATGGGGTTCTTCAAGGCACACATGCTGCTTGCCCCGCCCATGAGAACATTAAGTTCCAATTTAGATTCTTAGAATACGGAGCCTGCTTTAAACTTTAAAGTTTAAAGTCCATTGTTTAAGATGATACCTGTCCCGTAGAAATTACCCATCAAATTATGATCCTAAGTACAAAATAGGCTAAATTGCGAGGGACAGTGGTAAAGCTCAACCGAAAAGAAAGAGTATACTTATTTAGTTCCCAGAAAAGTGGTGATAAATTTTCCAGCTAACTGTGCTTTATATTGGTGAACTCATATTACTGCGCACTTACTTTAAATTATGAATTAAAGGACACAAATGCATTTCAACGAAAACAAAAAATTCAGGAATTAAACTTAAATCCATAACATTTCTATACTTAATTATTTATTCTTGCTCTTATAATGGAAAACACTGAATATTGTTTATCGAAACGCAGTAAATTCCACATAAAAATGAGTTACTTTTTATTATATTTTATTAATATTGAAAATTTAGAAACACAAAATATACAACTATGAAAACATACAACCATAAAACCAAAATTTGAATACAAATTGTATTCACAATAAAATTAAATAATTCATTGGAACTGTCAAAATTGTACGCAACTTTCAGAGAATTTTTTTTGTTCTCTTATACGTTCGAAATATCAATAAAAAAAAGGAAAATTGGAGCAAATTTGCTTAATCATTAATTACTGATATCAAAATCAGAAAAAAGTAGCATTTTGCATTTTATTTTTGATCTCAATTCTACATGCTTAAATTATTTAAACCATTCCCGAAGAAAATTAGACTAAACGATTAACTTTCCAGCATAAGGGTGTAACTAACCGAATTTCTTTTCTTTTCTTTTTTTTAATGCAGATAGTAAAAAAAAGAAAAATGTAACAAGGCAAATTTTTGTTATCTCAGTTCTACATGTCAAAACATTTCAAAAGTATTGTAAAAAGTCATCATCGCAGAATGTCAAAGTAAAAGAACAGCCTCAAACATAGGAGTTTAAATAACTGAATTTTCCTAATTTGGCCTATTCAAATTTTTCTTATCACTGACACAAAAAGAGGAAAACAAAAAAATAGCAAATATTATCTTCAATTTGAGTGATCCCCGAAGAAAATTAGACTAAAAGAAAAACTTCCAACACAGGGGTCTTAATAACAACTTTTTCATTACTTTCTAACCATTGATACGTAAAAAAAGAAAAATTTCACATAGCATACCTTATTTTTTATCCTAATATTGTAAATGATAAGAGCTAAAATTTTAACTATCCCCGAAAAAATTGGACCTAAAGGAAAACTTCCAGCGTAGGGGTTTAAGAAAGAAAAGTTTCCTATTTTTCTTTTTTTTCTGTTTTAACTACTGATATAATGAAAAAATATGACTGTGAAATAGTTTTTTTCAACTGCAATTCTACATATCAAAAACTTTAATTTGAGCCATCCCCGTAATAGTTGGACTAAAATAAAACTTACTATATAAGGGTTTAAATACTTTAAATAACCTATTTTTTCTAATTGTCTTATTTTCATTTTTTTACTATTAAAATAAAAAAAAATTTACATTACAAATTTTATTTGTTGTCTTCATTCAGCAGGTCAAGATTTTCAATTTGAGTTATCCCAGAAGGAAATTAAATTAAAAGAAAAGCTTAAAGCAGAGGGATCTAAATAAAAAAGTTTTGTTTATTTTTTAATCATTGATATCAAAAGAAGAAAAATGGAACACAGCAAAATTTATTTTTTTCTCAATACCCTACACTTGAAATCTGAAAACCTATCGAAGGCGAAATATGTCGTTTTTTAGAGGAAATAAGGCGATACATATTTTTCCGATTTCCAAACAGAATTTAAAAAAAAAGTTATGCGTATTTAAATTTTGTGCTTTGTTTGTCAAAAAATCTGATTTTTTCTTCTTCAAACCTCTATAACTATTGGGGTAATTAAGATATTTATTATTTTCTTTTTGAAGTGGTTTTTCTGAAAAAATTAAAAATCGATTTTCTCAAAAAACCCACCTTTTAATTTTTTGTAAATTTTTTGTTGTAGCAGGAGAATTCTTTTTTGTTGCAAACAAATTTTCTACTTTTACTTCAAAACAATGGTAGATACAAAAAAATTTAAGATAAAAGTTTGCACGTTTGAAAAACTTCTATGAAAAACGTCTTTGGTTCTTTTGCGATATTTTTCATAGTTTACGAAAAAAATGCAAAAACTTTATTTTTAGTGGAGGGGGGGGGGGGGAGATTCTCGCGGTCTCAAAAATGGTTTAACCAGCATGATGCCGCTAAGGTGACTTTCTTTTATTTGTAGAAACTTAAAAAAACTATTTAGAAAAAATGAAAATGTAGGGTTTTTAAGAATTAAAAAAAATTAATTTCTTCAAATTTTTAAAAACATGAAAATAATATAATTTCGGAAAAACTCCACTTTTTTATATTTCAATCTATTTTTGTAGGTTTCTACAAATAAAAGAAAGGCATCTTAGCAGCATCGTGCTGGATAAAATATTTTTCAGGCCGGGATAATTTTTTACACCTTCAAAATATAATTTTTAAATTTTTGAGTAAACTACAAAAAATATCACAAAAAACCAGAGACGTTTTTCATAGAACTTTTTCAGGCGTGCAAACTTTTATCTTAAATTTTTTTTTGTAGAAAATTCGTTTGCAACAAAAAATAATTCTAAAACGTAGACTTTTCAATTGATTAATTAGGCAAGTTGCATTCCTAAAATTCCATTTATTTATGGTGTTTGTAAAAAAATATATATTATTTAAGTAATTATAATTAAGTTTACAAAACTTGGTAGCAGGATAAACTTATAGAAATTGTTTATCAATTTTTAAAATATAGGCGTTTTTTTCCTTTTTTCAGAAGTTGTACTTGCAAAATCATAAATTAGTTAAATAATTAATGCAAAATATTTTAGTCCTCGTATCGATGAATAAAACGGTATCATTCAGGCAATGGAATTATTTCTAATTCACAATATTAAATGGAAAATAAACTATTGAAACAAATGTATATCGTTTAAACCATCACAACTTATACTACACAGAAAAATGTCAAATTTTGTTGTGATAAAATTGGATGAAAATGCTTCCATCAAATAGCCAATTACGTAAATTGAGCTATCGAATTGAATAACTCACTCGCACAGAAAAAACAGAAGATAAACTTCACATTGATTTCCGATGACAGATTCGCTGCAGAAAAAATTAACTTACAAGATAAACTTTAACCAAATATCGGTTAAACTTTTTTTTGTTTTTTAATGACAATACATGTGTTTTGAAAAACGTAAAGTTGGCTGAATAAAACGTTATCCCTCTAAAACATTCCATGCAACAAAATTTATCATTACTTTATTTTGTGCGACGTTCAAAAACGCTAAAAACGTTGGACCGCACGTCGCAATAAAAGGACATTTTTAATTTCTAAAAACAATGTTTTTAATGCAAGCTTGTATAAAAATAACAGTGCCGTACTTTCTTCAAATTTTTTTTTGTTAGTCGATTAGTTTTAATAATAAAAATGAAAAACTGAATCCAATTTTTCCCGATAATCAGTAAGAGAGTAAAATATAAATCTTCATATCTCGGGCAAATATTCTTGAAGCTATTTAAAAATTTTCTAAACATAAAACTAAAATTCTAGGAATGCTGAAAAAATAATCAAAAAGTTAAAGATAAATTGTGGTTTAATATTATTCAATTGAAAATTAAGGCGGGTCGGTAGCCATGTTAGCGTTCAATAAAGTTGAAAACAGATGAATATGTGCTTCGTTAAATATTTAGCGAACAATTCTGGAAATTTTAAAATTATTTAAATTAAATTAATCAAAATTTAAATTAATGTTAAACGCTTAAAATAATCTTGTTTTATATCATTTTTAATTGATTGTGATTTTTAACAATATTCTTCTCATTTTATTTTTAATACAAATTTTCTTAAATATATTGCTTGATTAGTGTTCTAATGATTGTGGGAAAAATAGTGGAATCTATTGTATGGAATTATGCACATGGGATTAACCTTTTAGATTTTTTAATTTTTAATTTTAATTGCTATTGGTCATTTTGACTTAAATTATGGATTTCAACGAGATTTATAAAAACTTGAATAATGGGATGGATATGATTGAAGGACCTATACAAAATAGTTAGGAATTTTATTTAATTTGCAGAAAATTGATATCAAATAATTGATTAATTGTTTTTGTTATAAAAAAATAATTCTTGATTTTTCACCAATCATTGTTCTCTAAATCGCTGAAATAGCTGGAAATCGGTCACTTATAATCAGTGATAAGTTACTTATTCATTCAGTGAAATAAACACTTTCACGAGTTGGCAGCACTGTATCATGTAAATTTAGAAGTCATAATAAAATAATATTTTAGTAGATTCAATCAAATAATCATTTTAAAAACTTAAAACGCATACTATATACGATCAAATATTAAAAAAGGTGAAAAGTTTCGATGCTTGTAAATAACAAATAACCTTAAATATTACTTTACTTTCAAGAATAAACTCTCATGTACCCACCGGTTAGGTAACTACTTTGCATATAAGTTAGAGTATATTTATTTCTCAGTTAATTCAGAAGACTTACAGCCCAAGAATTAAAAAAAATTATTTAATTCAGTACTTCTTTTTGCTATTTAAGCAAAAGCGTAACAACAGCGCTTAAATTAAAAACTTTGAGGTTATGGTTCACATGATTTACTCTGGTATTACCAGCCCCGTGCCACTCAAAGCTAAAAGTAGGCTGACTCTTGACCGGAGAAAATTAGTACCTAAGATGTTCGAGCGTGGCGCTGTTTACCTTTAGGGCCGACTAACCATCAAATACATGGCAACAGTGTAAACACTGGAAGTTTTTTAAGTATTTAAACGGGTTTTCGCGTTTTTGTGTTTAAAAAAAGTGAATTGAATAGTTATTAAAAGTTAATGGTGTAATTATAAATGAAAAATGGTTAAATACATAGCTGTCAAGTGCGATTCTGGTTCCAAACGGAAACGAAGTTCGCCGGTGAAAAAATACTGGTTTTATTATGTGCCAAAAGACAAAAAACTTATTCAACTATGGCAAGAGGCAATATTCAGAGATGATATTACTGTGAAAGAAGGTCAAGCGGTGTGTGAAAAATATTTTGCAGAAAATGACATTATCCGCAAAAGGATATTTACAGGTTCTGACTTAACATATTTATTGTATGTGTATATAGATTTATTTATTTTATTTATAGAATATGCTAAAATATTTCTTTTCTTTTAAATAAATATACATTTAATCAGAAAATTAATGTGAAACGCCTATCAGAAGTAAAAAAATGTATTGTCGACAAAATTTAATTTTTAAGCTTAAATTTTCTGAAAGTTTTCACTTTTTGTGATGTCAGTATGTAAACGTTCGTTCAAACGGTAATTTAAGCACTAATTTTTTTTAAACGTATTTTTTATTTTGGGAGCTTTCTTTTTCAAATTTAATGTATGACTCTAAATTTTTGATCATTTAAAAAAACATGTTAAGATACGGCTAATAAATATACCATTAATTTTCGATTTTATGGTATACGTATTTAATATTCAAATTCACCCCTTAATTCTTTTAAATAATGAAACTTTCAGAAAACGTTACGTAAAATAATATTTTATTTCTGCGAATTAATCTTCATTTTTACAGGAATGTAAAAAATGGATAATATTAAACCTGTCGCAGTAATTATTTATTAGTTCAAATTTTTTTCTCAATCAAATATAAATTTAT
>JAAAKG020146095.1:0-10742 GCA_010014905.2 Druon quercuslanigerum
TGTTTTATTTACGTTAATTTTAAGGCCCATGCTCTTTATGCTTGTATTCAATTTATTCAACATTCTTTGCAAATCTTGAAATCAAAAAAATAAAGTGAATGGACTACAATTTTCAAAAGCAAATAAATTCTATGGAATGTAGATGATTGGTTGTGAATAGAATTAGTGAATAAAAATCTGATAAAATTCATAACATTTTAAGGTGAATTTAAACGTTAAGAAAATTAATTAAAAGTGAATTTTATTTAAATTTAGCTTTAAATTTAATTTAATTTAACTTAATAATTAAGTTTCTAAATTTTTTTTATTCTGCTCTTTATAGAATTTAATTGTTCAGTTCTTTTGTAATGTTGATGAATCATAAAATTAGACGGAAAAATATCCAAAAAAATTAATCACTTTTTATCATTTCTGTCTTAAATTTCTAAAGCAATTCTTTTTTATTTTTTAAATATATTTTTTAATCTTTTTTTAATGAAATCTTATAGAAAGTTTCTTTAGCTTATTTGAAAGAGGATCAAAAAATAAAAAAAATAAATAAAAAACTTTTTTCAACTTGAAGTACAAATTTTTAAAGGTGCATTTTTCGTCAGTTTTTAGGTTGCTTATTGCCAGAAACTTTACATAACAAAAAATTTTAAAAAATTTTGCTTCATACACCAAAATATTAAAAATTTTAATTTGACAATTTTTATTCGACTTGGCCAATGATGAGAAATTTTTGATTTTTGCATTTGTTTATAATATCACAAAATAGAATTTAAGTGCTATTCTTAATGTACTTTGAATTTCCTCGACCCCCTCTAACGAATGTAGCATTATGTTACACGGAAAGTTACATTATGTTAATGAAAAAAATGATCTGCGCATTCTAAAGAATTGTATCTAAATTTAAAAAAAGTCTTTTATATTGAATTTACAGGAATACAAACTGTGCTGAGTGATGTAAGATTTTCCTTTAAAATCTATTAAGTCACTTCCCTGAAAAATGTAACGATTTTTTTCCAATGAAAGAGTAATCAGTTACCACATGGCGCGCTCAATATTACAAATTTTCAATTAAAAAAAATTTAATGGATATTTTTAAGTTTTTCATATTTAATAGTGAAAGAAAATGATTTGCGCATTTCAATGAATTGTATCTAAATTTTAAGAAAATCTTTGCATTAAATTTACAGGAATTTTATCGCTTGAATTACAGTAATTTTTCTAAATTATACAAAGTGTGCTGAGTGATGTAAGATTTTCTTTAAAATCTGTTAAGTCACTTCCCTGAACAATGTAGCGATTTTTTCCAGTGATAGAGTAATTATTTCGCGCATAGCGCCTAATGTTACAAATTTTTAATTAAAAGAAAATTTAATGGAAATATTTGAGTAAAAATAATGTTGTGATTTCAGTTCAAGTTCTGTATTGCGATGAGATTTGAGATTTGGTTAGGGAGCAAGTGCCACTTATTTTTTTATTCCCTTCTTAGTGAACTAAAGAAGTACTTACATAGTTTTAAGTTTTTGATAAAAACTTAAAAGATATATTTTTAAGGGATCCGAAAACCTTAGTTATCTCACCATTTTTTTTATTTAATACATGTTTATAGAATTTTATAGAAAAATTCTTTACCATATTGAAAAGAGCATCAAAAAATAAATGAAAAACTTTTTTTCCGCTTCAAGTACATATTAACAAGAGTGAATTTTTTGTTAGTTTTTAGATTGTGTAATGACAAAAACTTTACAAAACAAAAAATTGAAATTTTTTTTTCCTTCATACACCAAAATATCAAAAATTAAAAATTTGACAATTTTTATTCAACTTGATTCATGGATACATTTTGTGATTGAAAAAAATGATCTGCGCATTTTAAATAATTGTATCTACAATTAAAAAAGTCTTTATGTATATTTAATTTATAGTAATTTTCTCGCTATAATTACACGAATTTCTATAAATCATACAAAATGTGCTGAGTGATGTAAGATTTTGTCTTAAAATCTATCAAGTCACTTCCTTGAAAAATATAGCGATTTTTTCCAATAAATTTTCGCCCAATTTTACAAATTTTCAAATAAAACAAAAATAAAATGGACATTTTTTAGTAAAAAATAATTTTGTGGTACGATGAGATTTGAGGATTAGTTAGGGAGCGAATGGCACATGGATATATTTATATATAATAATATTATTATATTATATATATTATATATAATATAATATATTATTTATAATAATACATATTTTAAAGTTTTTAATAAAAACGTAGAAGATATTGTTAAGGGATCCTAAAACAAGAGCCAGCTCACCATATACATATTGCCATACGTATTGCCAGAAACTTTACATAACAAAAAATTGAAATTTTTTTGCTTCATACACCAAAATATCAAAAATTTGACCATTTTTATTCGACTTGGTTAATGTTTACATTTTGTTAATGAAAAAAAATAATCGGCGCATTTTAAAGAATTGTATCTAAATTTTTTAAAAATCTTTATTTATATGAAATTTACGGGAATTTTCTCGCTATAATTAAAGGAATTTCTCTAAATCATACAAAATGTGCTGAGTGATGTCAGATTTTTTTTTTTATTTCAGTTCAAGTGCTGTGGCGCAATGAGATTTGAGGATTGGTTAGGGAGCGAGTGGCACATGGATGAGGAGGTCCAAAGAAATGGTAGCCTCGTACCAGACAGCTGTTGCAAGACACCAAGCTTTTTATGTGGAAGAAGGGACCATCCTTCGAATATCCAATATACAGTGAGTAAAAAACTATGACCCCTATTCCCTGAAAATGAAAAATTTACCTCATAAAAAAATTCGTGCACTAAAACTAAGCTTGGATGAAAAATCTGCATATAAATCAAAGTTAAAGTTGTAGTTTCTGCATCGTAGTAAAATGGCCATATTTTTAAATAAAGTAAGACAAAGTGGCCACTCCGAATGAGGTCTACTTTTATTATTCTAGGATTTATTCCCGACACTTTTATTGCTCTTACTTTAAAATTAAGAGAAAATTAATAATAATAATCCTTGAGTTAATGTGATATTTTAATAAAAATTTAAATTTATTATTTAATTTTAAATTCTTGTTAATTTTTTTGTTTATTTAATGACAAAACTCGAAAAAAAATTTGAATTTTAAACTATACAGGATTTAGAAAAATGCTTTGATCCAATCAAAAATATGTAGAAAACTGAAAGAAAGTATCTGAGAAGGATATTCAAAAGCAATGCAAATTTTAAATAATTTATTTAATTTGTAATAAACAAATAAGTCAATCAAAATGGTTTCGTGGAGATTGGCGGTGATTTGTCACTTGATTCACACTAAACTTGAACAATTTAAGGACAAAATTAAATATTTAATTGAATTTATAAACGTTAATGAATAATTTGTTATTTTACAAAACAATTTTCATAAACAAATATCCAGATCCGTTATTTTTGAGGGAGTAAATAAAGTTTTTTATATGGAATCGACCACCATTACTTGGAAATAAAACCTAACTATATTATATGGCCACCAGATAAAATTTAATTATTGTTTAAACTACCTTAAATAACAAATGCACTATTTGGTTGTTTTTTGTGGTGCAAGCTTGATTTTTTCGATGCAAATAACGGTAAATAACTAGCCTCCAAATATTTAACTTCATTTTGGTGACTGTAAAGAATTTATTATTGTAAACAACAATTTTTTAAACAAATTTGACGGAATTAATAGCCAGTTCTTTAGCAATAATTTTTTTTTATCTATCGATAAAATTTTGCAATTGTTTAACTAAACAGAATCAATAAATAAATGATTTAGCTATTTCTCAGTATAATTCTAAGAATTTTTTTTTACTGATATCGTCGAAACTGCAATTAGTAATTAAGTTTCTTTAATAAATAATCAATTTTTATCTAGTCTAACAATGCATTTGTTAATTAGGTTTGGTTAAACATATATTAAATATTAATGATCGATTTATAGAAGATAATCATTGCTAGATAATTAGCTGTTAATTCCGGGAAAAACGGCATTTATTTCATAAATTCGTGAAATGATACAAAATTGTTTAAACAATTGCTGTTTTCAATAAAAAATTTCTTAAAGTTAATTTAGAAGTTGTTTACAGTTAATTTCATCGAATAAATCAAATTTTTACCTACAGAAATAGCTAAGCAGTGCATTTGTTAATTAAGGTAATTTACACAATTATTAATTTTTATTTTTTGCCCAAATATTATACTTAGGTTTTATTTCGAAGTATTATGTGGTCGATTCCATAGAAAAAATTTATTTATTCCATCAAAAATACATGATATGCGTATTTGTTTATAAAAACTGCTTTTAAAATAACAAATAATTTATTAACTTTTAATAATTCAACTAAAAGTCTCTTTTTGTCTATAAATTGCTTAAATTTAGTGCGAATCAAGTGACGAATTACCGCCAATCCCCATGAAACCATTTTAATTCACTTATTTGTTTATAACAAATTCAATACATTTTTTAACAATTGCATTGCCATTGAAAATATTTTTTTGTATAGTTACTTTCAGTTTTCTAGGTATTTTTGAATAAATCAAAGCATTTTTCAAAAATTGGTACAGTTCAAAAGTTAAAGTTTTTGGGGCATTTTTGCTATTAAATAAACACAAAAAAAATAAAAAAATAAAAAAATGGCCATGAAAGTTCGACATGAAATTTTATTAGCTTTCATTAAAAAAAAAATTAAAATCGGTTAATAATTGTCTTTTGAAACTCAATTTGTTCATGGACGCAGCGAGGGTAAATGAGAGAAGAAAAAGTAGGGGAATTGCTGTGAAAAAGGGGAAAATAGTTAGTAAGGAAATATGGATGAATAGAAGAGTGAAAGTAGGGGAAGTAAGGAGAGATGAGGGAGGGAAAGCAGGTGATGTAATAGGAAGTGAGCGGAGAGATAGTAGAGAAAGTAACAGGAAATGAGGGGTGAGGGGTTTTAGGGAAGAGAGGGTAAACATTAGAGGAAAAGTAGGAGTTGTGAGGGGAAATGAGGGAAGTTAAAGCAGAAGTAGGAAGGGAAAATGAGTGAAGAAACGTAGAAGTAGTGAGGGGAAATGAGGAAAGATAAAATAGAAGCAGTAAGAGGAAATGAGTAGAGGAGTGAGGGTTTTTTGGGAAGTCAGAGTCAACATTAGAGGAAAAGTAGGATCTGTGAGGGGAAATAAGGGAAATTTAAGTAGAAGTAGTAAGGTGAAATGGGGGGAGGAAAGTAGTTGTAATGAGGAAAAATATGTAATGATAAAATAGAAGCAGTAAGTGGAAATGAGTAGAGGGGTGCGGGTTTTTAGGAAAGCGAGAGTAAAAATTAGAGAAAAAGTAGGAGTTGTGAGGGGAAATGAGGGAAGTTAAAGTAGAAGCAGGAAGGGGAAATAAGGGAGAAAAGTAAAAGTAGTGAGGGGAAATGATGAAAGATAAAATAGAAGCAGTAAGAGGAAATGAGTAGAAGGGGGAGGGGTTTTAGGGAAGTGAGGGTAAACATTAGAGGAAAAGTAGGAGCTGTGAGGGGAAATAAGGGAGAAAAGTAAAAGTAGTGAGGGGAAATGATGAAAGATAAAATAGAAGCAGTAAGAGGAAAGTAGTGAAAATGAGGAGAGGGAAAGTATGAAAAATTATAAGAAACGATGGAAGGTGAAGGAACAAAAATGAGGGTATGCAAAGTCAGGGGAAATTAGAGAAAAGAAGTACTGAGAGTAGGGGAAATTTTTAAATAAAATTTGGACTTTTGAAAATTTTAAAGAAAAGTTTATAAAAACTTTTTAATAATTTGTAAATATTTCAAGAGAGGAACAAAATGTTCTAAGGAATCCTATGAATACTTAACCTGATTTTTAATTTTGTAAAATTATTTTTAAGGGAATATTTAAGAAGATTTGAAAAATATCTTCAAAAATTTGTGGACTAAAAATATACAACATATAAAGCATGCAGGAACTTAAAAAAATATTTAAAAAATTTTAATCATTTTAAAAGATCCTTAAAATTAAAAAAAATTAAAATTAATTGGCAATTCGATACCTTTTGATACCTTTCCATACAAGGAAACAAATTAATTTAAAAAAAGTTTAAAAAATTTTTGAAGCATTTGAAATGATTTTCTTAAATCTTGAAAAAGAATGTCAAATATTTTAAAGAATATTTTTTCAACATTGCAAGATAACAAAATAAAACGGAAAGGTTGTAGGTTCAAGAATTTCTTATAGGTTTTGAGAGGAATTTAAAATAATTGGAAAAAGTTTTTTATTTATAAAAATGAACTGTAAGGTAATATCTAAAAATATTTCAAAATATTGTTAATGTTTGTCAAAAAAGAATCTAGAAGGAACGCAATTTTTTAAATTGTTGTGTAGGTAAATATGGGAAGATAGAGTAGAATTAGCAAGCCAAAATAAGGAGCGAGAACAATCGGAAGTGTAGGGAGGGAAATTAGGATAAATTAGGGGAGATAAAGTATGAAAAATTATGGTAAGCGAGAAAGAGTGGAGTAGGAAAAATGAAAGTATGGAAAAGAAGGGAACATTAAAGAAAAGAAGTAGTAAAAGTAGGGGAAATTAGAGTAGGAAAGAACTAGAAGTATCTTATGTGAGTAGAAATAAGGGGGGAGGGGGGAGGAGAAGTGAGCGGACGTAGATGAAATCAGGGAAAGAAAGTAGAAGAAGTGAGTGTAAGTGAGGGAAAGTAGGGGAAATGGAGAGAGAAAAAGTAAAAAATGATATGGAACAAAAGTATTAAATTAGCAAACCTAAGAGTATGGAAAGTTGTGGGAAATAAGGTTTAAAGAAGTAGATAATATAGGAGAAATAAGGGGAATCGGGTTGTGGAGGTAGTTGAAATTAGAAGGTGTAGAGAAAATGAGGAAAGATTGAAGCTGAAGTAAAAAATAGTAGGAAGGGGGAGTAGAAGAAGTAAGTGTGAGTAAAGAGAAGTATAGAAAGTATAGGTTTACTTTAGTTAAGTTATGGAAGTAAGGGGAAGTGAGTGTAATGAGATAAGCGGAAGTAAAGGATATTAGAGAGTGAAAGTAGACGATATTAGAAAGGGGGAGTAGGACAGGTGAGAATAAGTGAGGAAAAGTAGATAAAAGGATTAGAAATAAAAAAAACGAAGGGAAGGAAGTGAGTGCTGGGTAAGGAAACTAGGGAAAGAGGAGTGTTAGTAAGAAGGCCAGAAAAGGGAGAGAAAGAAGAGGAAGATGTTGAGAAGGGGGGCATTAATGAAGTTAGGGGAAGGGAAGCAGGGGCATTGATGGAGTTAGGTGAAGGGAAGCACGGGAATTAATGGAGTTAAGGGAAGGGATTCAGGGGAATTTAGGGGCGTAGGGGTGGCAAATTATGGGGGGGGGGAGATATAAATGACCTAATGAAATCTTTAATGTCTTCTAGAAATCGAAAATGAAAATTGTTAATAAAATAATTGTTTTTCGTAAGTTTTAAACTTTTGGAGTAAAAAATATTATTTTTTCTTTCAGGGGATATGGCTTACATTTATAATAATTCCTGTAATATTATAATAATAAAAACTGATAAGAATTGAATAAATTTTTTTAAATAAATCAATACAAAAAATTCTAAACAGTCGTGTCAATTAAACAAAAAAATTCCTTACAATTATGGTACCAGGATTCATTAAAAAATATTTAAATAAAAAGAAAATTAAATATTCTGATTGTTAATGGTGGTTTAAAAAATCTTCTACACAGTTATGATATTTGGGTCAATTAAAAGCGATATGAAGTAGGCAGAATAAGGTAACTACCTGAATGTTTTTGATTAACCCAAGTGCACCAGACTTCACAATTTTTGTTTGTTTATGTATTAACATTTTTTTTTAAATTCTTATATGTGCTAATAGATTTAAAAATAATTCGAAACCTAATATCGTTAGTAAGATAATACGAGTCAGCCCAGCCTTAGGCGAATTAGAACTTAATTGCTGAGACTCAAGGCGAGGCTCGAGACGAAATTCGAGACGAGATTATGAGTACGGCAACGTTAGAAAGCTCAGCCTTTGACAGTTTAAAACTTAATTGACCTAAAATTCATTATACTACGTATATATTATTAAATAATTTTTTAATTTTGTATATTTTTTCAATTATTATTTTATTAGACATTTTGGGCACGGTTAGGAGTATTCTCTTACTGTCCAGTCCTTCCTCCTTTGCTCTCCTCCTTTACCCGGCATTCCTCATCACTAGTACCGTCTCGAGTCTCGCCTCGTCTCGAATTTCGCCTCGTCTCGAATTTTGCCTCGTCTCGAATTTCGCCTCGTCTCGAATTTCGTCTCGAGTCTGAAAAAATTAATTTCTAAATATATAATTATTAAATCTGAAACTTTTTCTGTTTTAGGGCTGCATATACAAATTCCTCGAAACGACAAAGGATCATCTGATCATCCTTGGAGCTGTTGGTTTGGGACTTTCAGTCCTCGAGGTCTTCGGAATCGTCCTGGGAACCTGCCTTTATATAAAACTTCGGCACGATTTCGATGACTGAGAATTACTTTACCAGGAGACCAATAATAATGGGCATTCCTGGTGCAGATATGCACAAAATCCAGTCTGATAAAACGAGAGTTAGTAGCGTGATGAGCAACCCTATTGAAGACGGTTCTTATCATTTAAAAGATATTTTTATCCTAAAATCAAAGATAAAGTCAAAAAATTCTTTCCAATCGTCAATAATCCTCACTAGGGTGTTCTAAAAAATATTTTTTTTTTGAACACGCATTCATCGATATATTACATTGGCCGCAGTTATTTTAGGCCACCCAAATTCTCGCCCTGAAAAAAATTTGCGAGAAATCACAAGTTGTCTCACGCTACTCTCCCAAAATTGTAAATCTCAATACGTAAAAATTGAAGAAATTACTCAAAGAAAATCAGAATCGAGAAATGATTCTTGGCTTGAGTAAAAGCTTCCTCTAAGGTCTCTCGTCTCGAAATTGCGCAATCGATACAGGATTTAATGACGAACCTGTTCAGTAATAAATACGACTAATGGGGCTTGTGAATTGAAAGCAGTTTCCCAAGAACGGTGCACGTTTACGTAACTGAAATTTACTGATACTAAAAGGGGATTTTCCTATTGCGATCCCAATTCCAATCGGCATTTTCCGATACTGCCAGGATGTAGCCGCAGAGTTTACTGACGAATTCTTTCGGTCATATATCGAACAGGGACCACTGAATCCCATAAACCAGGCCTGTCCAGCGAGGAGAAATTCGAGGAATTTTTTTCAAAAACTACTTAAATTCTACTTTATGAGAGAAGTGCAATATTTCGATTTGAGTGAATTTCTCCTCGCTGGTCAGGCATGCTGTAAAGTACCAAATCAAGGAAAAGCGATTCAAATCGCGACACTGCCGCATTGCAACGATATACGTTTTCAAAAAAGACATAACTACAAAATTTTTGGAAATTAAAAAAAAATCTACCCATCAAATTTAGACAAGACACTCTTAAAAATCTTACATTTAAATTAAAAATGAAGGAAAGTAAGAGAAGGCAACCATCCATTCTCCTTTCTTCTTTTTTTTAATGGGAATAAAAAAATCCAAAAAATCTATAGACGTTTCGGTGTGCACTGTAATTAAAAAAAAAATATTTTCCTAAAAATTTGGTGTCACCAAATTTCGTATATATTCTTGTGCTTCTTAATAATTTTAAAAGAAAATTTAAAAAGATTTAAAAATATTTCAATCGTTTTCTTAAAATTTTGGAAAAGAATATAGAGGATTTTAGAGAAAAATTTTAGAAAAAAATTGTAATTTATTTAAGAGGTATTTAGAAGTTTTGAAGATATTCCAAATAATTTTGAACTTTGCACATTTTTAAAAAAAAATTTAGGTTATTGAATATTTTGAACAAACAAATTATAAGCTTTTTTAAAATTTGTAAATATTTCAAGATAGGAACAATATTTTTTTTTTTAAATATATTAATTGTATTAATTTTCATAGGAAATTTAACATGATTTTTTATTTAAAAAAGAAATATTTTCAAGGGAACATTTAATAAGATTTCAAAAAGTCGCCAAAATTTGTGGACAAAAAATCTGAAAGATGTTAAACATGTAGAATTTAAAAAAAAAATTATTTTGTATCATTTTAAGAGACGAATATAATTTTTTTTAAATTTCAAAAATAATTTATAATCTAAAAAGATGTCGACATTTTTTATGAAAACTGTAGATTTTCTTAGACATTCTAAGCAAAATTTTTAATGCCTTTTTATTTAAAAAATACAATTACAAAAAAAGTAAAAAAGATTCTTAAGCATTTAAAATTATTTTCTTAAAATTGAAAGTAGAATGTACAATATGTAACAAAATATTTTTCAATTCGGAAAGATTACTGAATTTAAAAAGAGGTGTTTTAGGTTTTTTTAAATTTTTTTAGTTTTTTTGTTTAACAGTTTGTTTTAGGTTTCGGAAATATTCTAAAATGAATAAAAAATGTTTCTTATTTAAAATATTTAACTTTACGGAAATTTTTGAAAATATTTCAACAGACTTGTACTATTATCAAAAAAGAATCTCGAAGGTTTTAACTCCATTTTCGAGATTAACTTTTTTTCAATAGATGTTGAGAGAAAATTTAAAAAGGATTAAAAATATTTCAATTGTTTTTTTAAAATTACGGAAACAGATATAGATGTTTTTAGGGAAAAATTTCAGAAAAAATATAATAAAATAAAATTAATTAATTAATTACATT
>JAAAKG020146096.1:0-10741 GCA_010014905.2 Druon quercuslanigerum
AACTTTTTAAAAACATAATTAGAATCTGTTAAATAAATACTTACAGCTGTATTCTTTCCAACCTTCTGAGGAGTGAACCCTGGATGACCATGGGGTGTTTGAATAAAAGGACTTTGTGTGTCTTTCTGCAAAACGTATATAATAAGGTTAAGGCCATGTGATACTATCCTCAAAATAATTTCACCGGAAACTTTTTCATCATTCTCCTGTCTACACGAAATGAGATATCGGGTTAAACATTTTGCTTATGAAATAAAATTGACTACTGAAGGTTCATCAGCTGCTAAATGTTTATGATTACAAACGAATTTCAAAAATAATTTTTATTATTATTTATGAGCATTTTGCATTTGATTAACCTTCCTTAGTGTTCTTTACTTAATTGATAAAACGTTCAAGTCGATATCTCTTTTCGCGTGGAGAGGCGGTTAGTGAAAAGATTGCCGGTGAAATTTTATTTGAGGTGAGTATCACAAGGCCTTCAGACCTAATATGATAAATTTACAATGATACTAACATCTAAGCTACGTGGAAATCATTTTAAATAACAAAAATAATTTTAAAGTTTTGCAAGATAATCTTTTGAATATATATTTGTTAAAGTTATCACTCTCATAATCAGGAATTTCACAAAATTTAGTGGAATTTGTGTGGAATGATTTACAATCCTACGAAAATCATATAGTCATTCAGTTTTTTAAATTGAATTATCGTTATTTTTATAAAAAGATATAATTTTCATGAACTCCTAATGTTATGATTCAGCGTATTATAATACCATCTATAAATATTTATTATGTAAAAGGAATTTCAATGAACATTTTATACACTTTGCATCCCAATTATAAATAATAAGTATTACACTTGTATTTGAACTGCTGCTGCTTCCACCAGTGGCACGAACGCGTTCTGTAGAAAAAATACAAAATTATGCTTCGAGCAAAATAATTAAAACCTATTCAACTAATTTATTACAACTTAACTACATTAATCAGTGACACAAAGTACGTTTGTTAAAGTAGCATTAAAATTTAGCGCTGCGATAAAATGATGGTGTAATTGTGTTTTTAGAAGTCCCTTATTTTTCAATTGTTTTATACATAACTTCATGGAAAACAAAAGAAAACATAACTTTCAGGAACGCAAGAAAATCGTTATTGCACTTAATTATTAACTTGTAAAATCACCAAAATTATTTAGTTTGAAAAAAGAGATTTGGACATATAGCTAGAAACTTTCACTTTTTAATAAAACAGTAAATGATCAAATTTTTGTAGACACAACATTGGACTACACTAGCTAATAGGGGTGTGCAAAAAAATGATCCTAGCCGCGCGGATAAGATTTTGAGGTTACCTGCAGACCCTTAATGTACTCGAAAAACCACACTCAGCGCGTCAACCAGCATTCAACCCGTGAACTCGCAATCAAGCTTCTACCTGTGAGAAGGTCTAAGGGAGAGACTGTTCCAAATTGGGAAACAGTTGAGAAAGACTGAAGTAAGTACGATAAAAATTATAATTTCATGTACAATCGATTGATATTTAAAATGATTGCATCAATTTTTCCACGAAGAATTTATCAAATTTTTTGTCTTTTTCACTGATTGAAACCTAATTTTTAAAAAAGAGTTTTCCGGAATTCTTAGATTTTTGCGTCCAAACGACAAGTTGCCACCTGGGCAAAACTAAATGAAAAGGTTCTCTGCTTCAGAGGGCGTTGATGTTCCCAATACTATTTATATGGTATTCTTAAGCTTCCATGTTTCGCCACCCGAGATTTAAGGTTTCAAAGTAGTCAATATTTAAAGCTCATGAAATTATACTCAACGTTAGATTCTTTTATCTTCACTGATGTTAATTCAATTCTGTTTGTAAAAACAATTTAAAATTGTAAGTGATAGAGCATTCTTAATTGTGACGACACGCGCTCTCACCGAGGTTTGGAGTAATAAAAGCATTTTATAAGCCTGGTTTTGTGGTGAAGGTGAAGTGCCAGGAGTTTAATGTGACTTTTTGCAATTAATATGAACATAAACATTAAATAATATTCCAGTGAAGCATGGAATTTGTTATAATTTTTGTTATAAAATTACATTTCTGATGCAAAATGGGATAGTAGCTTATTGAAATCTTTAAGTTAGGATTACATTTTAGAATGTAGGAGCGAAGTGTACGCAGTAAAAAATTGACTGAAAAGGAAGGATGGTAATATGGAAAGCTTTTTTTCCATTTTAACCTTGATAAAAAATAGTTTCTACGTTTTTTCAGGACATTTTTTTTTTTACAAATTTACATGAAATTTGTATGGAAAATTTCAAACGCGCAGTATCTTTTTCGTAATCTTTCATAGATCTTTGTAGATAAATCTGTCATTTACGTTAACTTTTAGAGGAAAGGAATTTGGGATTTGTTTTTCCTTCTAAGAAAATGCATTAAAAAGGTATCTTGTATTACAGATTGATCGAGGATGAAGTTTCGCATGGGTTACGTCATTATAATGGCGTTCCCGTCCTCTAAAGATTAAAGTGGCAAAAAAGAATGAAAGTCTAAAAAATTTTAATGACACCACATGAATTTTGTGTTTTCCTGACATTTCGCTCCTGCACACTAAAATTCAATTCTAACCTTAACATCTCAAAAAACTTCCATCGCATTTTACATTAGCAATGTAATTTGATAAACAAAAATGATCAGAAATCCCAAGCTTCACATGAATATTATTTAATGCTAACATTCATATTAATAAAAAATAATAAATTATAAATAAAATCACTAACTGAACACTAGAAATACTATAATGTTACACTAATATCACGAAGAAACAGAAAAATACCAATAAACTCCTTGCACTTCACCTTTACCACAAAAACAAGGTCCATCAAGCTAGCACCACGACAATCGAAATTCCCAGATTTCTTTGAATCAGAATTTGGGGCTTTTTTGGGCTTTTTTTGGGCTGCATTGCCGATTTTTAGACTTGAATCAAGCCAGCACCTCCACTATATGGAAATTTTGAAAAATTAAAAATTAAACACGTCAGAATTTTGGGCTTTTTTGGGCTCTTGAACGCGCCAACAACCAATTTCCAAAAACCACCCCTACGAAAAATGAAACTACCCCCCATGTGAAAACGGCAACTCGAAAAAACAAATTACACCAAAATTTTGGGCTTATTTTAGGCTTTCGAATGCGCGAAAAAGTTCCAAAAACCACCCTCTATGTGCAAGAAAACCACCCCCTTGCCAAAAATGAAATCTAAGAAAAAAAGCGTAAAAAATTTCACCACCTTCGAAAAAACTCATGGAAAACACTAATTAGAAGGCAGTATTGGCCCTTTCTTGGGTTCTCGAATGCTTGAAACTTTCTTTTTGCAAAAACCACCCCTACATCTAAAAAATCAAACACATACATATACATTCAAATTTGAACTTTCAAGGAGCCCAAAAATGAGAGACTATACAACCTATAAAATTTCGAATAAAGATTACTTTTTGAGAAAATCATCTATGTGGCGTCAAGGGTTTGTTTTTTAACGTTCAAAATTGGAGCCCAAAAATCGGCGTTGGAATTTCTGAGAAGCCCAAAAATCACAGACACTATTGAAACTGTAAAATTATAAAAAGATTATTTTGTGACAATGTTTAGCGTTAGAGCCCAAAAAAAGTGGTTGGTATTTCTCAATTGCCCAAAAATCAGAGATTCTGTTGATATTGTAAAACTCTCAAATCAACAGAGTCTCTGATTTTTGGGCGCTTGAAAAATACCAACACCGGTTTTTGGGCTCTAATCCTTATCGTTAAAAAAGAACCCCTTAATACCACGCACATATAACTTTGTAAAAAAACAATCATTTTGAGAATTAAGCAGCATACACAGAGTCTCTGATTTTTGGGCTCTTGAAAAATACAACGATTTTTGGGCTCTAATCCTTAACGCTAAAAAACAGCCTCTTATTACCAGGCAGATATGACTTTATCAAAAAATAATCTTTCGAGAATTTAGCTGCATTAACAGCCTCTCTCATTTTTGGGCTCTTGAAGAATATCAACTACGATTTTTAGGCTCTAACCCCTAACGATAAAAAGCAACCCCTTAATATCAAGCACATTTAACTTTGTCAAAAAATAATCTTTTTGAGAATTTATCAGCATCAACAGTTTCTCATTTTTAGGCTCTAGCCCTTAACGTTAACGAACAACCCATTCATGCCACGCACATATGACTTTGTTGAAAAATAATCATTTTGAGATTTAGCAGAATCAAAAGTCTCTGACTTTTGAGCTCTTTAAAAATACCTAAATCGATTTTTGGGATCTAACCCTTAACGTAAAAAACAACCCCTTGATACCACGCACATATCACTCTGTCAAAAAATAATCATTATGAGAATTTTTCAGTATCAACAGTCTCTGATTTTTGGGCTCTCGAAAAATACCAACTACGATTTTTGGGCTCTAACCCTTAACGTTAAAAATCAACCCCTTAATATCACGCACATATAACTTTGTGAAAAAATAATCATTTTGAGAAATTAGCAGCATAAACAGAGTCTCTGATTTTTGGGATCTTGAAAAATACCAATACCAATTTTTTGGCTCTAACTCTTATAGTTAAAGAACAACCCCTTCATGCCACATACATATGACTTTGTTGAAAAATAATCATTTTGAGAAATTACCAGCAGAAACAGAGTCTCTGATTTTTGGGCTCTTGAAAAATACCAACTACGATTTTTGGGCTCTAACCCTTAACGTTAAAAAGCAACCCCTTAATATCACGCACATATAACTTTGTGAAAAAATAATCATTTTGAGAAATTAGCAGCAAAAACAGAGTCTCTGATTTTTGGGATCTTGAAAAATACCAATACCGATTTTTTGGCTCTAACTCTTATAGTTAAAGAACAACCCCTTCATGCCACGTACATATGACTTTGTTGAAAAATAATCATTTTGAGAAATTAGCAGCATAAACAGTCTCTGATTTTTGGGCTCTTGAAAAATACCACTACCGATTTTTGGAATCTAACCCTTAACATGAAAAACAACCCCTTGAACCGCGCACATATGACTTTGTTAAAAAATAATCATTTTGTGAATTTTATAGTATCAATAGAGCCTCTGATTTTTGGGCTCTTGAGAAATACTAACACCGGTTTTTGGGCTCTTAATACTTAACGTTAAAAAGCAACGCTTGGATGCTACACAGATACGACATTGTCACAAAATAATATTTTTAGAATTTTACGGTTTCAATAGTGTCTGTGATTTTTAGGCTTCTCAGAAATTCTAACACCGACTTTTGGGCTCCAATCTTGAACGTTAAAAAACAAACCCTTGACGCCACGCAGATGACTTTCTCAAAAAGTAATGTTTACTCGGAATTTTATAGGTTGTATAGTCTCGTATTTTTGTGCTCCTTGAAAATTCCAATTCGAATATATATGCATGGGTTTGATTTTTTAGATGTTGGCCCAAGAACGGGCCAACACTGCCTTCTAATTCGTTTTTTCCAGGTTTGAGTTTTTTCGAAGGTGCTGATTTTTTTACATAAGAGTGGTTTCAACCATTTTTTTATGGTGCATTCGAGAGCCTGAAATCTTAAACTCTAATCCGCTTTTTTTCTTCAGATTTCATTTTTGGCAAGGGGTGGTTTTTTTGCACATAGGGGGTTGTTTTTTCACATAGAGGGTGGTTTTTTTGCATATACCGAGTGGTCTTTGGATTTTTTCCCGCGAATTCGAAAGCCCAAAATAAGCCAAAAAATTGGGTGTACTTTGCTTTTTCCGAGTTTGCTGTTTTCACATTGGCGGTAGTTTCATTTTTCGTAGGGGTGGTTTTTGGAAATTGTTTGTTGGCGCGTTCAAGAGCCCAAAAAAGCCCAAAATTCTGAAGCAAAGAAATTTGGGAATTTCAATTATGGAGGGACTAGCTTGATGGTCCTACAAAACCAGCTTTACAAAATGTAAAAGCTGCCAAACTTCCATATGCTTTTACTTGATTTTTAGTATAATAACTGTGGCATTGCACTTATATTTTCACTAAAATTTTCATCTTTCAGAGAACAAATATGTTAATTTTCGATTTTTTATGTATCGGGTCTTCACATGCAAGCTATTAGGTATTTTCACTTTAAACACCAGCTAATTTCACTTCGTTGAGTGCTGAGTAGAAAACAATGGACCAAATGCATGGGACTAACCTTTATTTTTATTATATCATTGTAATAAATAATAATTATTGTCATTTTATCATTTTATTTAATAGTAATTAAGAAATAAAAACTAATTTCCAAACACACTTATATGGAAAAGTTTGTTTTTACGAAAATATTAACAAAATTGGGCAAAAATGGATCAAATCCCATGAATTTCATCAATTTTTTCGCCTCAGCACTCAAGGACGTGAAGTTAACTGACGATGAAGTAAAAATGCCTAATAGGGATATAAAGGCACTGTTATTCCCTCAAAGGTCCCGCCATCTTAGATTTTTAAGGCTTAAGGAGAATACTCTATTCTCATTTTTTTGGAGATTGCCTAAATTATATTTCAAAGAGTATCATAGTAATAACGGCCGTTTTTAAAGAAGGTACACAGATTATTTATTTGTTCGAAATACTATTCCTTTAAAAATCAAATGCGCACAGCAGTTTAGGTTGGTGTATGCCCTTTGCCATCACAGCAGATCCTCGATATAACATTCACCCTTATAACGAAATCCCGCATATAACAAAAATTAGCCCGGTCCTCTAAATTTGTCCTTCATTGGTCCGAAGAATAGATTTTTCCCAAACATAATGACATTTTTTAAATTTAAGAACATGAAAAAGCGAAATGAGACAATACTAAAATGGAAGAACACGAGAATACAAATTTTTAAATAAGAATCTCAATATACTGTTAACATTGATGATTATCACTTAGACTACACTATGAAAATTTAATTACATAATACAAGAATAATCATTGTCAGGTTGATGTGGCTGCAAATTATATACAAAAAAATATTTAATTTTCTTGATTAACCTCTAGCAAAATATTAATTTATAGTAGTTTGTTTTATTTTAAGACTGGCACAATGCACGATCTTTTCAAATTGGTCGATTGCATAGAAAAGATCTTCAGGCATGTTTTCCTCGAGAGAGTCTTCAGCTTCACTCTTGCTGACTTAAGGAACATCATCTTCATTTTTGTTATCATTATATAATTAAGCCACTTCCCTTTTGGGATAAACGACACTCACTCGCTGAGGAAGGGAGTAATGTGGGGGAGGGGTATAGATTTTTATACTGACGTAGCATTCTCGTGCTATATTGTAAACTATTTGTCGCCATACTTTCCTCTTTTGGCATGCCTCTCTAGCTTCCTTCACGTCTATGAATTTTCTCATGCAAACTCTCGTATTTCTATGGCTTTTTATGTCTCTTAGAATTGGGTTCTTATTGACACATTATAACCATTCTTTCCACGGTCTGCCTCTGGGCACGCAGCCATTTACTTTACCTTGATACACATGTTTCGCCAGGCATTCATCTTTCATTTGATCAACATTCCCAAACCATCTTAACCTTCTTTGAAGATTATCACATTACTCACTTTTTCCACCAGTGTTTGCCGCATATCATACACCGGAATTTCATGTTAACCGCGTTAATTATGTATTGTCTTTTTAGCTTTACATAGTACATTTTTACTTCTGATAATGTGCACTGCTCTACCATCAGCCTTCTTTCTCTCATTTATACGCCTATTTAACTCCCCATCTATCTTTCTGTCATCAGTGAATAAGATACCAAGATATACGTACTGAACAAATTGTTCTATTCTCTCGTCGTTTAGGACAATGTTGCATATTGTTTTCTCAACATCTCCTCCAAATACCATAATGCTGGTTTTGTTTACGTAATTTTAAGGCCCATGTCCTTCATGCTTGTATGCAGTTTGCTCAACATTTTTTACAAGTCTTCGATTGACTCTGCCATAACAACCTATCATCTGCAAACGCTAACCTACGTGTCCTCACTGTCCCAAAATCCATGCTTTCTTCGTTGAAGATGACCATTCTTTGACGCTTGTCCATGAATATAATAAACAGACATGAGGTTATAACGCATCCTTGCACAACTCCTTGTATGACATCGAACGAATCACTCAGTTTCCCATTAACCCTTCGTTCTTGCTAATGTCTAAGTTGCTGATAGATTCGACTTTTGAAGACGCTGTCACGCTGGCGACTAATGAATTCAGCCCATCTCACATGCACGTGATCGTTTTCAGATGAATTTATCTCAACAACATTGTGAATGACATCTGGAGCTTGTTGCTCCCTGAAAAAACCTACCTTCTTGAGGCAATTTACTTGCGCCTTGAAACTCACTTGCTGCCAGGCTCACTAAATAAATAAAGAATATTTTATATTTTAACCATTTTTTGAAGCAAATGACAGATTAGAAAATTAAACATCAATTACTCCACCTACATTTAGAAAATGCATGGCTTGAATGATATTAATTTTCAGTTGCTCTTTTTCTACATTATTTTCAATCTGTTTGAGCAAGCGCTTCACTAACTTTACTCTATAATGATGTTTTGTCAACTTAATCAGTCCCTGATCAAGAGGATGGATCACAGAAATTGCATTTTTTAGCATAAATTCCACTTTAACGTTTGATAGAAACTCTAAATCCTTGGGATGAGAATGGCAGTGATCAATTAGAAGAAGAATCTTCCTCTTCGGAGCGCGCATTTTTTTATGAAATTTGAAGAAACATTCCTTAAATAATGCCCCAATCATCCAAGCCTTCTTATGATTTTTACGTAAGCATGGAAAACAACGGCCATTCTAGAAACAGCGAGGTTTTGAGGATTTGCCAATCACAAGCACCGTTAATTTATCACTTCCACTGGCATTACAGCACAGAAGTTCTGTAAATCGCTCTTTACTTCTTTTCCCACCATGACAGTTGTCTACTCTCAGTAAGCGACATTGTTCGATTACGTAGGAGATCGAATAATAGGAGTCCCAATTCGTCCGCATTATAAATGTCATCTGGGCCTTAGCTTGCAAGAATCTTCGGCAGTATATTTTTTATCCGCGATTCGACATCATCAATGTCAGCGACAGCTGATTCACCGCAGACTCGACTGTAGACAAAATCATTAAGCTTGCGGAATCGAACTATCCATCCGCTTGAAGCAGTGAAGTTGATTATATTGAGATTTATAGCGATTGTTTTAGCTTCCTCACGAATCATATGTCAATTGGTGGGAATATCATTACTTCTCACCTTAGTGATCCATTCTAAAAGAATCACTTCCATGTTTTCATCATTCGAGCACTTCATTTTTTTCCCCTTTATACTATCTTCAACCGCGTCGCGTTCAATGCCAGTCCTTTTAGATCAACATCGCTGAAAATCGAAAACTTATCATCTACCTTCCGAGATCTGCGCTTTGCGGAATTTTGTCAACAAACACAGCAACACCTTTCTCAATTACAAACTTCGCGACAACTAAATCCAAAGTATTCAAAATTGTAGAAACATTTTCACGAAATCAGAGTGGGTCCGTTACAATTCGTTATATTAAGGTTCTACTGCATATGAACCTAACCTTTCAATAGTTTCTTAACGTGGGTTAACATACGGCTTAAGCTTCACACGTTCCTACAGGCGCACTAATCAAGGCACCACATCTATGTCCAATAACTTTGATAGAATGCTGTGTATACTAAAATCGTATTTTTGCTATGTAGGCTTAGGAGTTACGCATATCTGTGTCTTTAACAAACATCCAATTGAAAACATGACACTATGGTCTATATGCATATTTGTATTAAAATTAAATATACCAGAAAATACATTTATTTTCTAAAAAAATTTATTTTTAAAAATGTGATAATTATTGCAATTAAAAAAATACATACGATTCGTAGCAACGACACTCGGAGTGGACATCGCCACTTGTTTGTAGTTCGCTGGCAGGGCCATTTCAAAAAATTGCTTACACTTCTAACTCTACTGAAATAAAAAAATACCACATTTTATAAATTAATAATGATAATTCCCGAATGGCTCATAATAACTTGAAAATTTTTATCGCTTTGACTATTTCTATTTACGGCGTGTCTGCTGTAAAGAGCTGTTCTTTTAGAAAACTCAAGAGTAATATGCATCTCCTTTAGTTGGCATAAGAGAGCGGCACCTTATGTGGCGCGCCTAAACAGATCTTTGGATTTGAAAAATAATATAAATAATTTCTTTTCAGTAAATTATGGAGCATGTATCTCGAAATCTCGCATTTGCTTTATCGTGCATCTAGCCTTCATGTACTTGAAGGGTCACATGCGAAACATTTTTTTTTTTATATTTGCGTTAATAATTAATAAGATGTTTTTGAAATTTAAAAGAACAATAATTTTATATTAAGTTTTTTCATATAAATGTGTACCTAGAAGACTTTTTAATTGCTTGAATATGTATTTTTGTAAAGCAGATGGATTACGACCAGTCCCGTGGTACTCTGAAATGAAAGTGTGCCATATGTTGATCGTGGCCGAGAGATGACGCGACCTATGCCGGTGGGCTAGATTTCAAATCATGCATGGCAAAACGTTAAAAAAATCTGCCCGCTGCACAGGTACGGTACGTGACATCTAGTCTCAGCCGACTAGTCGCCGGACATCTAGTCGCGGGACAAGTAGTCGCGGGACATCTAGTCGCCGAGACATCTAGTCGCCGG
>JAAAKG020146097.1:0-32667 GCA_010014905.2 Druon quercuslanigerum
CATTTATTACACGTTACATTCTCATCGACAATGTGACGTAAAAGCGCAAATAATTTCAATAATTATTTGAAAAGTTATTATATGTATATTTTAAAAAAACGAGTTAGATACTATTTTTTCCTATTTTTCAGTCAGTTAGAAGAAATCTTCCTGATTGTATGATTTATTAGAAAGGTACAGAAATATACGCTGAAGCGAAGGAACTTCCTTTATCATTTTTAATTAAATACAAATTTATTCATTTGTATATGAAGAACAGAAACTAGCGTGGAGCGCAAGGTTTACATAATTTTTAAACTAACTATCTAGAGCCCGTGAAGCGCGAGTGTCTTGATGAGAATGTGTTCCTCCTTACGGTTGACAGAACCTTAAGTCAATTAGTTATTCTCTTCATGTAAAACTAAAGTAATTGATCCAAAAGCATGCATTTCAACTAAAAAAGAAATAAGTTACAATGTTAATTAATTCAAATTATTTTCAAGTATCTAGATTTTCAAGTAAATTACTCTTGATTACCACGGATCACTCCGAGCTATCTTGATTTCCAGTACAAGTCGAGTAATATGACTTTCAAGTGGGTTCCTCCAGAGTTAGATACCTTACTTTGGATTACCAGTTCTGATAACCGAGCAGCCGAGCTAGCGGATTACCAGAGTTGTTTCCTCCTTGGTCTCTTAAAAAGTATAATTATACCTTTCAACTTTTTTATTTATCTGTCGTCGCAGGTAACTGGTTTTGAATCTTCAATGTCTTCATTTTAATATATTCAAAATGAGATTTCGAACAAATCCTTTCAAGAAAACTTTGAGATTTTTTTTATACGAGAAGCCCATTTTCGGCAAAATGTTGATAATCTAGTTATTATCTGCAACTCTTAATGTACCTAATGTTCCAAAATTTTCAATCATATAATTCAAACTGTCCAACATTTAACAATTCAAACACAAACTTTTTCAACATGAAAGCATGCTTAGTTGAAATTGTATAATTTCAGGGCCTTAGAAATTAGGCTTAGTATGCTTAGATTTTGCCCACAATTAGTAAATAATTTTAAAGATAGAGAGAGGGAGAATTGCACATATTGCTATCTGAAAGACCATACTTTAAAGGATTATAGACTACCGGAAAAACATAATAAAGAAAGGAAATCCCTTAAACGGAAACATGAGAATTCTTTAAACTGGAAAGTGGATCGCTCAAACGAAGGTTTGAAAAATAAATCACCTTTGCTAGTAGACACTGGGTACAGTTTATGTTTAATTAGAGAAAATTGTTTTGATTCGCAAGTATGGATAAATAGAAGGCGTATATATAATTTAATAGGTATCGGTTCAGATATGATTAATACCCTGGAAGAGGTTAAAATTAAAATAAAAGGGATGGAAACACCTTTCCAAGTTGTTTTGGCAAGTTTCCGCATTCGACAAAATGGAATTTTGCGGATTGAAGCCTTAAGATTGCAGCATGCTGTTTCGTATTTTATTGACGATTGTCCTCATTTAGGAGATATAGAGTTTTCACTTTTAACTCATGCTACCATAAAGTTACCAGCGAGGTCAAAAGCAATGGTTTAAATTCTTCTCAAGGATACAAATTTAAAGAACGGCTATGTACCTCGACTTTCATGCGGTCCCGGTATCTTTAGTGGGAAATTTTCAGTTAAAAATGATTTAGGAATAGAAAAATATGCATGATAAATAGCACTAGCAATAATGTTCATTTAACGATACCGCCCATCTAATTAGAAGAATATGAAACCCCTGATATAAATTTTACTTCCATTAAATGTAAAAAGGACATAAAAGGTAAACCAAAGGAACAAGCAAAAAGACTTTTAGAAATTCAAAAGGTCGTCAAAATGGATGATCTAAGTGAAGAAGAAAAGGAAAGTTTACTTTCAATATTTTTTTAATTTTCTCATTAATTTAAATTACCTTTGGATTAATAAGGTGCGTGCTGCCAATATTTTGAAACACAAAATTTTAACAACTGACGATAAGCCGGTTTATGTAAAACAATATCGTTATCATCATATTCATAAAGATGGAGTTAGCTGACAGATCTCGGGGTAATAAAAAATGGAGGATGGTCATCGGTTATCGTTCCCTAAACGACAAAACGATCTCCGATGCCTATCCACTCCTGACTATCATCGATATTTTAGATCAGCTTGGAGGTAGTAGGTATTTTTCGGTAAAGGATCTTGCATCTGGATTCCATCAGATTCGAATGGATGCAAATTCTCAGGAAAAAACTGCTTTTTCGACTTCTTACGGACATTCAGAATTCGCTCGTATGCCATTTGGATTGAAGAATGCTTCGGCAACTTTTCAACGAGATATGGACCAAGTTCTTACAGGTCTTCAAGGACTTAAACTTTTCGTCGATATGGATGACATTGTTGTCTATGCGTCTGCTTTGGAACATCATAATAGGAAAATTTGGGCATTATGATCGCGCTTGAGAGATGCAGGCTTAACTCTTCAACCCGAAAAATCTCATTTCTTAAAACATGAAATTGCGTATCTAGGCCACATAATAACTCGCGAAGGAGTGAAACCAGCTTTAAAAAAGATAGAAGCAGTAAAATTTTTTTCTGTACCTGAAACGAAGAAAAATATTAAACTTTTTTTAGGTCTAGTAGGTTATTATAGAAGATTTATCCCGAATTCGCAAAAATATGAAAACCATTAACACATTCATTGAAGAAAGATACTTCATTTCTATAGACCGATAAAGAAAAGAAGGCATTCGAAGAACATAGAGACCTTTTATTTTAACAACGGACGCATTAAATTTCGCTTTAGGACCCGTTTTGAGTCAAGGAATAAGAGGACAAGATCTTTTAGCATCTTTTGAGTCACGAGTCTTATTACCTGCTAAATTAAATTATCTAACAATCGAGAAAGAATTATTGGGAATAGTGTTTGGTGTAAAACACTTTCGACCTTATATTTATGGACGTCAATTTACCTTGGTCACCGATAATCGACCTTTGGTATGGCTCTATACACTGAATTATACAAATTCAAGATTTGAGGGGTGGAGGATCGAGTCTCTGTCGGTCTCTGAGACTTTCCACACCGATTCTGGTCTAGTCAACGAGCATCTGCCCGAAAAACTACCGAAGAGCCTTATGTCGGAGTATGCATTGGACGGAAGGCCAAGGAGTCGTCTAGATAAAATAAACAATAGTGGAAGGGTGATTTCAGCCTCGGAGAAAAGTTTGGGAAAAATGGTTAAAGTAAACCATATTGAATCTGAACCAGTAATAAAATTCGGAATTTCATTTCTTAAACAAAAGATAAGGTAACAGTCGGCAAGGGCTCAATTTCTCATTTTGTTTCTTCCGACGGCTTGTTGGAATCAGAAAATAATAAAGAGTTAATTCATAGTCAATTATTTGATGTAGCCAAATATAAAGATGAACAGACAAAAGTGGGCGATGTCGTTGTGTACTCGAGAAGAGACCGATACATTTTCAGTACGGTTGTTACGGGAATTAGTGAAACTTATTGGCGCATTAGGGAGCAATATTTTTGGAAAAATATGATATGTAAGGTAGAAAGAATATTGGGAACTTTTAAAAATTGAATAAGAAATAAATTACTTAGGAAGGGTACGCGAATGCCGATAACAATTACCGATACGCCTAAAGAGCCATTTGAGAAAATTCAAATTAATCTCGTCGGACCACTTCCGGTAACACCTAGAGGAAATCAGTATATTTTTACAATCTAGTTTGTATTCTCAAAATATTCTGACGCAATTTCTTTAAAAATGACCGATTCAATAACTATTGCTCAAGCAATAGCCAAAAATTTTATTTGTGGATACGGATGTCCTTGAATAATTTAATCGGATCAAAGAACAAATTTGACGAGCAAGGTTATATAAAATTTTTGTAAAATCTTTTAAGTTAAGAAAATTTAATCGGTTGCTTACCATCCTTAAAGTCTTGGATATTTCAAGCGTAGTCATCATACTTTGATCAAGTATTTACGCCATTTCGAAGCTCCTCATAATTGGGATAAATGGCTCCGATTCGGGGTTTTTTCTCATAACACCGCAGTCCATGAGAGTACAGGTTTCGCACCATACACCTTGGTGCTTGGTAGAGAGGCAGACTTCCCGACAAGCTTTGATGAGAGGCCACCTGCAAGAACAGATGCTGATCATCTGCGAGAAATTTTTTTAAAATTGGACAATATACAATCTAAGGCTGGTGAACGGCTTCAAAATGCAAAAGAAAAGTCAAAAAAATATTATGATTTAAAAGCAAATCCTAAGAATTTCAAAGTAGAAGTTCCTGTTTATCTAAAGCGAGAAAACCGGCATGATAAAAAATTTGATCCATTATTTGATGGCCCATTCGTTATAGAAAATCTATTGGGAGCCCGAAATGTTCAAATCTGAATAGTATCAAGTAAATCGAAAATTTTTCATTTGGGCAAACTAAAATTAGCGGCGCATCCTATTAATGAATAATCACACTTTCGTGATTTGAAATAAAAAATTTTTTGTCTAGATTTCTCTATTTTAAAAGGGGGAGGTCAGTGGAATAAAATAATAAAAATTGTACCGAGTAATTATGAAGTTATTCATCCTGAGGATGAGAATTAATTAAATAATTTAAATTTCTAAAATTGTTGGAAATTTGTGCAAAATTAAAATTTTTAAATTGTATAATATGTATGAGTGAATAGATGAATAAATATTGTTTATAAGAAGGGCTGCAACCTGCCCTCAGGTTTTTGTGGGTTCCCTGCGAGTTCGTACGGCATAAGTCGGGATTGTAAGACGACGTAGGGCCCACGCACATTAAAAAAGAGAAATAAAATGTGCCTTTCGCGACCGTCAAGGCAAGTATGAAAGAATTAGAGTAAGATTAAATTAAATTAAATTGAAAATTTAAATTGTTTTATGCACCTATTTTTATTTTTTTTCCTAATTTAATTTATAAATATACATTTTAGGTTTTTATTCACTCATGCATTTATCCTTGCTATTTATTTCTGAGTCAAATTTCTTTTGTTCGCTATAAAATATTGATAGTCAAATAAGAATTTTAAAGATTAGATAGTGCACTTATTTTTTTTGAATTTACACTCTAAGTGAGAGGAGTCAATCATATTTTAATTTCAAATGCTAAATATAATATTTTTTATTAAGAAATCGCGTTTTAAAGTGTGTTTCAATAAAAAGGAAAAAGGAAAGAATAAAAAATAAAATGATGTAGAGCTGCCTATGGTGGTTCCATAAATTTGAATTGCAATTTGAAATAACTCTTTCATTAATATATATCTGTGAAAACTTACCCTGGGCTCGACCTTTCTTTTTTGTGCTCCTGTTGCAGTCCTTAATTATACATTGCAGGGAAAATTGCCTTGCGTTTTTATAAGTTGATCCTGTTGAATTTTTTGCTTGAAAGCTTGATTTTTTTCTAAATTTTTATTGAAGTTCCTTCGCTTTCAGGTTGAATTTCAATGAATGACTGGAAAAAGGAAAAAAAAATTTTAAAGGAATAGGTCTAAAACTTAATAATTAATATAGTTATATAAAATAACACTTATCTGATGCGAAAAGTAGTGACAGTAGAGGTTAGGTTTTCACTAAAAGTAGCCGAAGTTCCTCTTGTTGAATTGAAGGACGAAAGGGAAACTGAATGAGTTTCTTAAGATAATTCATCACTTTTATTCCGGAAAGATAAACTATTTAGTTAATTAATTATTATATCCTGAAACAAATTAGATGGGCTAAAATCGGAAAAACTGCAATTGACTGCAATCCGACTAAATTGTGTGGGGTAAAGTTCTCAATGTGAAGGTGACGGCAGGAAATTTAATAGTTTCCAGTGGAAAGTTGAAGTGTACGTAAGTGCACGTATTGGCGGGATAAAATGGATTGATTTATCAGAAAATGTGTATGTATGTGTATACATACATATATGTGTGCATATGCATGTACACGTATGTAACGTTGAATCAACGTTTTCCTTTTTGGATATAATTTTTGCATTATATCATAAGGTTGGGAAAGGACTTGATCAAATTTAAATTTCGCGGTTAAATTAAGACCCCGCGTATCACTTATAGATTTGAATGTGAATTCTTAACTAGGTTGTGATTATTCAAGTAGTATTATTTTTATTGGCGTGTATAGCTTATGAATTTAAACAATATTTTTGAAAATAAATCTCATGGTTATGAGGAAGTGTCTTGAATAGGCAATCTATATGTCACTGGGAAATTTTCATAAGTTATCTTTTCCGTTCGGTAGGGAAGGTTTGACGTGAGACGCCATATTTACGCGGGAATAAGTTCAAAATCTGAACTTATTCAAGAAGTCGATTATTTAGTACATAGAAACTTATTAATTGGTTGAGTTAATTATTTATTAACTAATATTTATTTAAAGGCGACGTCATAATTTAAAACTTGCATTTATTTTTGTTTTTTAATGAATAAATTATCATAAATTTATTCATAAAAGAATTGGTTAAAATGAGTTAAATGATTATAAGTAATAATATAAAATTTAATCAGTTATATTAATAATTTGACAGTACCATAGGGGAAAATCAAGTTACATAGAAATATCGAGAAATGGTGCAATTATGACGCATGCTCTCCTGCTCTCTCTATCTCATAGGAAAATTGTAGTCGACTTAGTCATAATAATTAAAAACATACGCTACAGATTAAAATGCGACAGGAAGGCCCCAAAAAATGCAAAAATAACTCAGAAGGGTTGAGTCACAGGATGTAACCCGAGAATTGGCCACGACCGATCTCCGCCTGTTTTCGTGACGTGAAGGGTGAAATCATCCATAAGCTGACTGGTGAGAGATGACGACATCGAAATACAATTTATAATATAATTGTTTAGAAATGGCGACGTTGAAGCGCGAAGCCTTCCAACGTCATTTGATTTAAATTATAAATATAGGTGCGCTCTTTGATTGTTTGAAATAACAAATAATAACGATTGCCAATTATATTATTAAGTGATTTTTGTGTACGGCGAACAAGTTGTTAAATCAAAGAATTGTGAAGGATATGTGAAGTTGATTCAACATACGGTGAAAATATACTATTTAATTTTTAAACTTTGGTGAATGAAATCATTCATTTAAATAATGTTTATTCCCTTGACCTAATATTCAGGGTTCTGGGCTTTCAAGTCAAACAAGTCAGGAACGAACTCCACCTTTTCCACGTCCAATCATAATTGGGGCCAGCAGAATACATTGGCTCCAGCGGAATTCCGGACGTAACATTTTTATTCGAGGTGTAGAGAGAATTACGACGCCAGCGTTATCTGTCGTCATTTAACTTCATGAAAGTGGAGAGAAATGGGGATTCTGATCCGTCAGTTGCTTTCTGCGCATTTTGCTAAATGGTATTACATATATAAGTTCTAATTCCTCTACAAGAGTGTAATTTATTTCGGAAAAGATATATCAGTAAGAAATTTTTTTTCTCGTGTTCTTTTGTTGATTCCACATGTTTTATTAAAGGTTGATCTCTTCAGCAGGACGCAGTAGACGAAATCTGAATTAGTTTCTTAATCTTGATGAAACGTAACAGAAAACAGCTTTTATTCCATCGTCGAAAAAACTTTCGCTATATAGCATGTAAACTTTAACAGCGGGAAATGTTGGATGCAACAAAATTTAATTTTAGTTTTTATTTCTGTTATTTAAATACTGCTTGCCTAAAAAATTTCTAACATTTTTATTTCAAAAAAGCAATTGTTTTTAACTGCACATTATCTTAAAAACAGTTTAAAGTATAAAATCTCAATTTTTCATATCAAAATATTAAGAACTTTATCTTTCGGGCTGAGTTGAAGTGTAAATTTCAATAAGAAATAAATGACTAAATTTTCTTGTCTGAAAAATTATATTTTTTTAATTTTTACAGAAACAGTAGAAGATACAACTTTTTTGACGAAAAAAAAAATTTGCTATGAAATTTAGTACAAAGTGATGTGTAAAAGTTTTGAGTTTTTGAAAACTGATTGCTATGCCATCAAGTGTTAACTCGAGCGGCCTAAAGCAGCTAGGCAAATTTCATGCGGGGTTATAGAATACGTAACCTCAATTAATGAAAACTTTCCTAACTTTCCGGAAACTTACGGACATTTATTAAATTTAATTTTCGGAAATTAATAGTAATTAGCTATATTTACATGTAAATATACCAGAAATTACCGAAAATTTCTTAACATGTATAGACATTTTTTTTTGAATTTTGGAAAATTAATGGTAAGTTAACATAAATCATTCTTTATTTGTATTTTTGATCATTTGAAATAAGTTAAAATTGGTAGCTGAACAAATCTTCGTAAATTATAGAAAATTTTCGTGACTGTCTGTACATTTTGATATGGAACTTTTGTAACTTTCATTAGGTTAGCATAAATTACAGAAAAACGTTGCGTTTAATTTTGAATAATTCATTGAAAGTTAGCGTAAATTACCGATTACGCTGATAAAACAAATTATTTATTGTCCGAAAAAAGTACGCACTGAATGTACCTTTTCGTCTACAGTGATTGCAATGTGGACGCCTTTTGCTACTGAGCTTGCGTTAGGATCGCGCACAGGATGGCCACAGTTAGCGCGTAATTCAAAATTGAAATTAAAAACAATTATTGTAATGTAGATAAATAATTATGAAAAAATGCACTAGAATATGTTTTTCAACTTTTTATTTCAGACAAGAATAAAATATGTAACACATATATTTTTAAATATCAGTTTAATTTTATTTACTTTCAAAGAATAACTTATATTTCATGAGGCACTTAATGTCAGATACGATTTGTTGTAAAAGGAGTTTAAAATAATTTTTAATATGCATTTTTCTAAAATTATTTATTTAACTTACAAGAATAGATTTTTATTACAATTTTTAATTGCCCTCCAACTGCGGAAAACCAGTGCACGACCCTAAGCGAGCGCTGTAGGAAAAAGCATAATAGAACTTAAGTAATGAATGGTATCACAGCCACAAAAATTAAAATAAATAGAGAATTTTACAGGTACTAATTCTTAGGCGAAGTGGAGAACACGGAACAAAATTGTAAAGGGGTTAAATAGGAACCAAAAACTAAAAAGGAAACTAAAAAGGAGCTAAAAATGTAAGGGATCAGAGTCGATGACAAAAGCACCAGAAGAGAACTAGGACGACACGCCTGTGGCGACGATGAATCCAGCATCCTTAGGATCCGGAGTACCGGAAAATATCTACAATACGAGCGTATGACAGTTCGTAAACGTGGGGCTGTAAACAATACGAAGTATCTGTCCACCAGAAACCATAAGCGGAAGGGCCGGATACGGAAGAGACTGCGCAAGAACCGGTTGGATTGTGATCACACTTGATGACGCCAGGGGGCCTTCTGAAATCTGAGGCCAGGCACGGGTAGCAGAAGGCGGCAGTACCATGACCAGCGGCGAGTGGCAGCACTAGACGGGCCACTGTAAGACTCAACCACCCCTGCAACACCACGTGGCGAGGCGACCAGACGCAATTCATGGTAGCCATGTTAAGAGCAGTATGCGCGCAACCAATGGCAACCCCGGTAGTCCGTAGGTCAGAACCAATCGGCAACACGAACTCTACCAGGGAAGCGTGTATCTCGTCCGTTGATACCAGCCAATCGACGGAGGCCACAAAGGAAGTTTGTAAGGCCCGGCGGAAAACAGCGGCAAGCAAACGGAACGAGCAAAAGCAAGCAGAGTTGGCTTGAGTACAGGAGAGAACGGTAGTATCGACAATTCCCAAAACCGAAGCAGAAAGAAGGATGGAATCCTGGGGTACCGTGGAAACCGTTAAATGGTTGCAAAGTAAGTGGAATTTTCTTCATGGTCTATAAGTGCATATATTTTGATTCGCGTTGTTGTTCGATGTCTTGTCGCAAGTGTTTTCAGTGTTTAGGGGGGGGGGGGCTATTACCAGAGATCGCCATATGTCTCGAAGCTTGGAGGGACGCTCAACTCAAAGAACGATGGTAGCGAGTTGAAGTGAGCGAATCCCTCCAAACTATCAGGCCATCCGAAGGCTAAAGAAATTGTTGGTCGTAGAGCTCAGCGCCGGTGTCTCTGGCTGTCTTCTCACGCAGCGCGCTGGTTCCTAAAACCGGATGGCTCTCCGAGTCTGCAAAAACGCGATGCTAAGTAGGCCTAGCTATATGAGTTCGCAAACTGAGAATGAAATGCTAATAGTCTCGACCGGAACAGGGATTCCGAAGATTGCCTGATTTGAGTCTAGTTTAACTCAGGACAATCCTTCAACTCCAAAGCAACAGAAAGAGGTTTGGTCAGACGTACGCGCACCTTTTATAAAAGAGTTTTTTTGACCCGTTTCGTTTTTTGTATGCTTTACAAATAAATAGGTTAGACTCACATAGTGGGGCACTTTTTAAGGAGTGCGATTTTATTTTTTTATTTTCTCTCTCACTCACGAGAGCTGTACCCCACCCTCTTGCTGTCTTATACTCGTCGCTAACCGGAGCTAGTGACCCTGCTAGACCCTTATATAAAAATAGAAGCAACCTCGAGGGTTGTTCGTAGGTCGAAAGTATGTGACCCACGAACTCTGTTTATTAAGGTGTAACCGGCAGATAAGTAGCAGCCTTTATTGTGATTAGGTTTCCCACATGGGCCACCTTCGGCCAGGTCGCGTTAGCGGTATTCACGCGAAAGTTGGGAAACTTGGTTGCAACATAAAGAACGTTTTGTATAAAATAACCTAACTTTTCTTTCAGTATCCTGCTTCCTGCTTTTCTGCATAATGGCCACCCCATCCAAATTCATCACTGATGCAGTGCACGCTATGACGACACTTTATGTGCTGAAGACCGTGTTGGAGAAGATAAATAATTTAATATTGATGTTTCTTCTGATGTAGATGATTTTCATGAAACATAGCAATCTAGTGGGTTTGATGACAGGAATTTTCCGGAGGGTAAAGATGGTGAGACAATTTAGTGAGAACAGCCTTTTAGTAGCATCTTTTCTAGAACGCAAAAAATAAATATAAAGATGAATGATGACAAGGAACTGATGCGATGCTAGTATAAAAGTTATGTACCTGAGTTTTATTGTGTAACTACCTAGTTAATTAATGCAGATCGCGAATGCTCAGGTTCGCTTGATAAATTTCTCAATATCTTTTGTGATGGTTGATGCTTGGTGAACTAATTGTGATAATTCAGAGAACTAATAAAATTTTAAGTGTTTCAGATAAAGTATTTCTACTCATTTTTGCTTCAAAAACGTCAAAAAATTACATTAAGGGGGCAGTTATTGATATCTTTTTCAATAGTCTCAAAACTATTTTTTATGCACGTATTCAAGTTGTTCGACTGTATTTGTTTTATCTTTCATATTCTTAATTAGTCTGCACATTTAAATTTCGACCTGTCGGCGAATACGATACATTTCCTCCTTCCGAGGTGCAAGATTTGCCTCTTAAGCGCCAAAATGTCTTAAAACCACGAAACATTGCCTTCCTTCCACTTTCACCTCATATAAGCTGATAAAAACTCTTCCCCTTCATAAGTATCATTAGTTTAAATTCAAAAAGATAAGGCAATTTCGCAGGATTACCAAATCACAATACAAATGCAATCTCTGCAGTTTCTGCAAATTTAATGATTGCCAGTTCTGGTTTCGTAGGGTTCAACTCAAGGTAAATATTATTACAATTTAATTAACTTGAAATGTTTGTGCTGTTATTCCGTACTCTGTTGGAAAATTCAATTTCTTCTTGTTCCGAAATTTCGCAACTGTGAAGGTTTTTTTCAGAGAAAAATAGAAATATTGGAGCTTTTAATCTATAACATGTTAGAAATGTTAACAATAGCTACTTCAGGTGCCGCAAGAGATTGAGTCGAATTTAAATAAAAGTTACTACTTTCGGATTTTAAAATGAGCTCAGATTAAAAATAGTATTTTATGAGAAAGGTGCACCGAACTGAATACTACATTAACTTGTTTCCGCTTTCCCCTATATTTTATCTGTTTCAGGAACTTTTAAAGGGTTGTGCAGTGCCCTTACAACACCAGAGGATGATCCACCTATAACTTCCGAGGAGGCAAAAAAGTACCAGGTGGTGTCAAGAGCTTTTTGGTGGGAAATTTTCCTTTAAACCCACCAGCTTCTAGTCCGCATTTTCACCTCATACCTGAAGTCGAAACAACTTATTTTGGATTGGAGTACTTCCGGTGACAACTGACAACGTCGTTTTTTATATAGTTATCTTTTAGGGTGCAAAAATGAGCTTGCTCATTGTGACACTTTAGATGGATCATTGCGAACCTGGTCAAAGCTTAAATTTTACAGCAATATAAATGTAAAATTTGAGTACCATTGTCTTCTCGAAAAATAGCATCCTGTAAACATTATGATACATATTTCAAAGTAGTGAAACGAATTTCTTTTATCCCAAAAGAACTTTGCAGTAATCGCATTAAAGCCTTATGGAGGGAATATCTACCCATGATGGAAAATAGGATTTGGATGCCAAGTTAAAAGAGTTGAAAACATGTAAAAAGACACAAGTAAAAATAATGAAAGTTTATTACCACTTACAGTTGTAGATGGGACTGCAACATAGTGTTCGAGAAATGGATTTTCGCGGCCAAATTCGTCCAGTGGTCGAACTTTTTACCCGACTTTCAACTTTTTATTTAAATACTCAGCATTAAATTCCCGACAATTATCTAAATTCGAATTTTTGATTCAGTTTGTTTTTGTTTCAATACAGCGCTGCTAAACTCTGACTTATACAAAATTGTTATAACTGTTACCTTTAAATTGTATACTGTAATTGCTAATAACGAATCATATAACAAATTCTCCAAATATACATTTTTTATTCGAAATGTATTTTCTCAATCATACAGCACTGGTAAAGATTCAGGGATAATAAATTCTTATTATTGTTACCTTTTATTTGTTTACTCTAATTATTATGCTCAAAATACATTAATCAAAGCACTACATTAGCAATTTCTGTGACAAAAAACTGATTCTTTGCTAAACACTGACTGTGAATTGCTGAAGGATGTTGCCAATTATTAACAATCAATACAAATTTTGTGTTCGGATGTGGATCCGCAAATCTTATTTTCCGATTTTGTCAAAAGTAAAATTGAGTAAAGATTTAGGTCAGCATTGTACATGAATTAACGCTTTTTGAAGAAAAATAAATGTTGGTTAAATTCTGATTTTTAAATTCCACATACATGTGATGATGGTATGAAGTATGCTCAAAATAGTTTTAAAAAATTCGAGGATTGCTCTATTTGAACGAAGAAAAGGAGAGTAGACAAAGTTCTGGATCAATCTGGATTTTTGAATGAAGTTGAATGCAATATCTCAGACGTTCTAGGAAGCTCCAAACAAATTGCAGTTGAAAACATTTAAGAGAGATCGAATTCAAATGTCACATGCTCAGATCATAATCAGCAGGGTCAGTCACAGTCACAATGTTCTGTTAATCACCCTATACCATCAACGAGGGATAAAGCTCTAGCACAAATGTTGGATTCTATGTTGTCCAGATCTCAGTATTAAACAATACACAGAACTGCTAGAACTCACAATGCGGATATTTACCCTACATGCAACGAGATTTCAGTTGCCAACAAAAATTCCTACCTAAAGAAGACTGAAATTACGGTAGATGAAAAAAGCGCCTACGTGACTCTACAGGCTCTGTTGAAGCATACTGCAGAAAGATTATTTCAAATTCCAGGTATAATTCCAGAAAATTTTAAATTCGTAAATCCAGTTAGTTTGGATTTATTTTGTAAATGGGGCTTCTATGGAACTTCTGGTCTCTCCACATATAAGCAAAAGTTCGCTGAATGAAAAAACTCTTATGCGAGCCTTTTTTTGCTTTCCTTGGTTGCACTTCGCTTACAGGATACTTGTAAACTATAAACAATATATTGAGAAAATAAAAAGCATTTTTCACTAAAAAAAAACTCCAGAAAAAACTTTGGCTGTATTTAAAATAATAATAAACAATTCAAGAATCTTGTTTCATCTGTACAATTATCGATGAAAAATGCGCGTAGTGATTACCAACACATCATCTTGGATGATTACATTAAAATGTAATCGACATTACGTCCGCCTCTCCCGATAACTCTCTCAGTGCGCTTCTCGCAACAGCTAAAGGCTAAGCGCTCAATATTTTGCATTAACTGCAACACTCACAGCTCGAGAGAAACAGCGGTGGTAAAATGACGTCAGAATGAAGTGCGGTCATAACAGTCATATTAATAAACTGCTTCTCGAAACCCTAAAACGCGAAGCGCTGAATATTTTTTATTATTTGCAACATTCACATTTTGAGGACAGCAATGATTCTTAAATATGGTTAGTATCAGATGCTATTGTGCTATTGAGATAATCATGTACATATATCTCCCACTTCCAACAACGATCAAATGCTAAGCAGTCAATATTTTTAACTAACTGCAACATACATAGTTTGAAGGAACAGTTATTCTATAATAAAATCTGTATCAAGTGCTATTGTGCCATATCTCGTCCACTAAAAGCAAAGTTTGAACGGTGAGCGCTCAATATTTTGAATTATCTGCAACACTTGCAGATTAAGGGTAGCAAGAGTTGTAAAAACAGGTCAGTATCAAGTGTGATTGTGCCAATGATATATATCACGCGCTTCTTAAAACGGTTAAACTCTAAGTGCGCAATGTTTTATCATAACTGATACAATTACTACTTTGAGCAGAAAAATGGTGCAAAGTGAACTCATTACCATGTAAGATCATTCAATCATATATATCGTCTTCTTCCCTCAACGTTCGAATCTAGTATACAAGCTCCACTACCAGTTTGCATCAATACATTAGGTTTCGAGTTAGATCATGTTCATTAGCTAATATTTCATTGAGAATATACTTATTATATTTTAAACATATTCTATATTTTCAAATATGAGGATAACAGGCAGATAACGGAATTAATTTTAGCACAGAAAGGCGATTTAGCATTCTGTAGAATTATCATCCTCAACTGCTTCAGTCACCTTGCTCAGCTAAATATTCTCTGTCACAAACGTAGCCATGTAAGTGATTTCTAAAATCCTTATTTAAACATATCTTTAGGAGTTTGGAAATTAATTATTATTTTTAAGGTATATTTGTTTGAAAAATCAGCGAAGAAATCATAAAAATAAGGAAAGGTTACTCAATATTATAAGACTGAACATGTGAGAACTGAGTAAAGTTAGTTGCAAGGAATAAAAAAACTTCTTCTTTGTTATGAAACTTGTGAATAACTTTACTCAGTTCATGCCTCAAAATAGTCTGAGAGGTGTATTTCATTTAACATACTAACTACTTCAGAATATAATTCTAAATAATTCTAAATAATGAAACTAACTTTTTGTAAGTGTCGTTTCTTGTAGTGGTAAGCATCTATATAATTCTGTATTATGACATTTGTATTAGAAAGTACTTCCAGATTGCTGAAAAGACATTTGATTATAACTTTTGGAAAACGTTTTATTGCTACGCTTGCGACAGAGCATATTCTCCTGGACAGATGACTCGCATAGATGGCGATGAAAATGCTAATAAATGTAAAATCGAAATTTTGAGAAGAAATAGATTTAATAGGCCATCACTTATTATTGCGAATATCACCAGAACATGCTCCAACTGCAGTCATGTAACGACGTTACAAGCGCCTTGCTACCATACAGCCCTGTCAGCCCAGATCACAAACCCCATCCCTAAGTAGCCAGTCTTGTGCTACCTGCCCGTCTGATAGTCGGCAAATTCGGACGCTTTACTCCCAACCTCTTTGGTACCAACAACGGCACCTCATCGCCTCAAGACGATATTCTCCTCGACGTTTTCGACATCAGCCGCTTCCCGTGTCTTGCCTTCATCACCCACACGCTGTAAGTTAGTAATAAACCCATGATTTAAATATATATCGTTTCCCTTTTTTGACTTTACCCACTTTCTCGATGTTCCACCTCCTTCCCAGTTCTTTAATTTGCGAGCTTCCTCACAAATTTGGCGCACTCCTTAAAAAATCCGCAATCCCCCCAAAATCCTCAGTCGAGAACAGCAGTCAAGTGAATGATGAAAATAAAATGTTTGAATTAATTGCATGTCTGCCATGAAAGAATATTTGAATTTGAAATGTAAGTAATAGTAAAATTTACCTTATTCTTTTTAAATAAAATCGAATTATTATGTAAAAAATGAAATGGTAGAAAAAAGTGTGGATAGAATATATGTATTTAGCTCGAATAAAGTGCGGATAGACTGTTATATATGTCCGTTACAATAGTTGGTATACTTCGCGTGTTCGCAAGCTCTGCCACCTTTAACAAAACACAAAACTACCCTGAGAAAAAATGACTTCTGTGCACTCCATGTAGCAGGATTAGATAAGTGAGGCGTTTAAAAAACATAAATCTAAACGAAAATCGCATACAAATTTTGAAGAAAAAGAGCGAAAGTTAGAAAAAGAAAGCAGCTTCAGTAACAGAAATTGGTCCGCGAATTTAGAAGTTGAGTGACGCAATTCAAACAACCCCATGCTTCCCCGCCTTTAGTGGATACTGCAGCTACGTGGTCAGGCCATGCGCATCACTTAGTAAAAACCGAGATGCTCACTCAAGTGAAAGTGCCAGTTTTTAGTCAGCCATCGGATCCCCTGAGCTAGTCGGTGAAGACATGAAAAGAAATAAATAAAATTAAATGCATTTAAGATCAGGAAAAATACCAATTATTTCTAAAATAGCAAATCCGGTAGAAAAAGTAAAAGAAAGTAGGAAAACCAATGTAATTCCAGAAATTATACTTGGAGAAAATAACGCACAAGCAAATCCAATTAATTTTGACAACGCAAATACTGCGAAAGATAAAATAAAATGGAAGGGAAGAAATAAATACAAATTTAGAATCGGTAACGATTAGGAGACAATTAGGGTGGGGGCGGTAAAACCAAGTCAAGCGACCGGTGCAATCCCAAGAACGATTTTAATACTGTCTCCCAATATCGAGAATACATTAGGTAATTAGGGAATAGAAGATGAATATAGTAGGAGTTTAGAAAATGAATTATTAGAAACAAGTAGAATAGATAGAGAATTTGAAAGTAAGAGAAAAAACCTCGAAAGATTAGAAAGAAACAGAGAGCGATCAGAATCGAGTCGGTGAGAACGAGAAGACACACTTAGAAAGGAAAAAGAAAGAATAGATAGAGAAAGATCAGAAAAAGCAAGATTAGCTCGCAAAAGATTCCGAATAGATATAGAAAGAAGAGATAGAGAAAACGCAAAGATAAATAATAGAACTTTTGAAATTGATTCTTTCTCAGAGAGTAATAAAGAATTTGGGAATGGAGCAGAAGAATTAATCAATTTTAAAGAGAATAAAAGTGATAAAATGAAAATCAAAGAACTTTCAATAGAAATTCAAAATTTAAATGATAAAATGCATAAAATTTTAAATGCAACGCAAAATTTATTCAATTAAAGTAATAAATCGATGAATGTACAAAATACGGTTCATTTTAACGAAACAGAATTAGATTTTAATGAGCAAAGGCATTTATTAGCAGGTGCAAGGAAAAGAATAACAAATAATAGAATTAGCGTCCAAGAGGACGGATGCTCATGCCGAGACTGGTGGTGCAAAGGCAGTCAATTATACGAAAATCAAATTAACTCAAGTCGAAAATGAAAGACAAAATAGAACAGATACAATTAGAGGGAGAGATAGGGAAGGGGAAAAAGAGAATGAAAATATTATCATAAAATTCCAGCAACCCTTTTTCCATTTGGAATGATTCAAACGCCTTTTCAAATTATGTAGAATTGGCTCATTAAATTTAAAAATAATACTGAGAATATTCTGAGCTATTTCTTAGATGGGGTAATTAGGTTCAAAAGAGGGTATAAAATAAACGAAATCGACATTTTAGAAAATTTAGTTGCGGTTTTTGAAGAAGAAGCTTTAAGTTAGTACCAGGTCAATAGAGATAATTGGCAAAATTTAGACCAATTAATTTAAGAATTCAAAGATGCATATTGAAAAGAAGATACTGAGAAATTATAAAAAATAAAATAAAATTTTTTAACGAGAAAAAAGAACAAGATATACACGCGTTTATAACAGAAATTAAACCTCTATTCGAAAAATTATTGCCACGACCAAGTCTGGAATGGCAATTAAGAAAAACGAACAAAAATCTAAGATTTGAATATAAAGCTTACATTTCTAGAAATGCTTTTTAAAATTTTTTAGAATTAGAAATTTTTGGACGTGAATGGGAAACAAAATTAGTAAAATCTAAAATTAGAGGTCTACAGTTAAGCATATAAGATAAAGATGATAACAAAAATAATAAAAGTAAAAATGATGAGGTATCGAAACCAACAAAACATCCACCAATACAAATTAAGATTTCCAAATAAAAATTCAAAATTTTTTAACCCAAGATTTCAAAATTATCATGCAACTTTTACTATTAATAAAAGATATTGAGGAAATAAGAGGTTCATGTATAATAATAGTAATTTCAGCAATCAAAACATTGTTAGTTAAGCATTATTGAATGGCATGAATCAGCTGTTAGGGAACACACAGTTAGAACAAACGAATGATTCTCCGCAAATATTAGCGCTTTTATATAACGCTGAAGAGAATACTATTAAATCAGAAGACGGAAAAGAAATCAAAGGACGAAAAAAATATAATGCAATTAAATTAGGAAAATAGTAGGAATAATAAAAGGATGCACAGGATTTCACGGATCCAAATTTACGTAACCGAAATTTCAATGACAGATCGTGAGAACCAATGACATGCTACGATTGCGAAAAATAGGCCATTTTCGTCGCGATTGTTGGTATGGTTTGAATAAGGAAAATGCAAATGGTCGATATTAAAGGCGGAAAATAGTAGACAAATCCAGAGACCGCCAGAATTGCTTGACCGAAATTGATTGAAAAATATTTTGTCGTACCTGCTTTAAAATCAATGGAGATAATAGGAACGGATATGATAGAAAAAGTAGGCTTGAAAATGGATTATGAGAAAAAGATTTGGTGGTTTCCAGAATTACCAAATATTAAGTATGCTATAGAAGCGAATGCAATTAAAATGCAGGAACCGATAATGGAAGATATCGAGGAAAATAAGAATAGGGAAAGCGAGAAAAGTAAATTAAAATTCGGAACGAAGATTAGCATAGGAAATAACATGCGAGAGAGACAGACAGATTTGCTGCAGTGCGAAGTCTCTTTTCCCATGTCTCTACACACCCCATCCCAAGCCCTCATTACAGATGATGCACTAGACTCGATCCCGCTAGCGCCCCAGCCGGCTCAGTGTGTACGGGGGCATGGTGCCCCATACCCTAAATCCTACAAGGCCAGCTTCGCAATGCTGGCACGAGTCAGCGTGGGCGTCCAAAGGTTAGATAAGCAGACTAGTCACAGCAGAGAGAGCGATAAGAAAATAAATAAAGATATAACCAAATTAAATACAAATTTATTCACGAACAATAAAGATATGAAATTAAAGATAGAATTTAAAGGGCTATTGAAATGCGATAAAGAGAAAAAGGATTCTAATTTGAAAACGGGTAACGATAAAAAAGAGGAACAAAATGATTCGATCATAAAAACATTATTCATAATTAGGAAAATTAATTTGTATAGTTTTAGAAATAATGCGGTAATGAACACTTATAATTAATGCGTAAAAATAGAAAGTAAGAAAGATTTAGAATTTTGCGAAGAAATTTCAGAAGGTATAGTGGAATTAAATGAAGCACAACAAGTGCAATTAGAAAATTTGTTTGAAAGAAAAATTACTAATCAAGAAACTAAAACCGACACATCTAACTAAAGATATTATTATGTATCACCGAAAATTGGAGAGTTTATGCATGAAGAAGTAGATATACTACTAGAATGAAAAATAATAGAACTATCAAATAGCGACTGGTCAAATCCAACAGTAATGATTAAAAAATCTTATGGAAAATATAGATTCTGTTTAGATTTTAAAAAAGTAAACAAAAGTACTAAAAAGATTTATATCCAATTCCGATAATGTCTGAAATATTGGACACACTGCGATCAGCAAAATACATGTCTAAAATAGATTTTCGTTCAGAATATCATCAGATACCTTTGGACGAGGAATCTAAACCGATAACAGCTTTTATTGTTCCGGGCAAAGGAATGTATCAATTAAAAAGGATGCCATTTGGTTTGACTAATGATCCTGCTACATTCCAGTGCCTTAAAAAATGCAGGTTGAACAAAAACTTTGGATAAATGCGAATTTGGATGTACAGAAATAAAATATTTAGGTTTTAAAGTAAACGAAGAAGGGTTACAGGTAGATAACGAAAACATTAAACCCCTTTTTAATTTTCCAAGATCAAAGATGGTCAAACAAATACAAAGAGTAATAGAAATAACATCATGATACAGAAAATTTATACCAAAATTTGCAGAAATGATAGAACCATTAAAAAAGCTATTACGAAAAGAAGGAAAGTGGCCATGGTCTGACAAACAGGAACAGGCATTTGCGACTATTAAACACTTACTAACGACCGCACCAATTTTAGCCTGCCCTGATTTTGGAAATCCATTTCAACTTGAAACTGAGGCTAGCGATATAGAATTAGGAGCTGTTTCAACACAAACAATAAATGGCGAACATTATGTTATAGCTTTGGCAAGTAGAGGTCTGAACGGAGCAGAACGTAAATATTCGGTTTCAGAAAAGAAATGTTTAGCAGTAGTCTGGGGAATTCAAAAATTTTGACCATATTTAGAGGGTTCTTCTTTTAAAGTTATCACAGATCACATTGCATTGAAATGGCTTCACAATTTGAAAAATCCAACAGGTCGACTAGCGCGATGCGCTATAGAATTGTTAGAATATGATTATGAAATAGTTTATAGAAAAGGAGGTTTAAACCATGTCCCAGATGCATTATCAAGATCGAATGAAAATGAAATAAAAGTTGCTAGTGTTTTATCAATCGTAGTAGAGAACAAAGAAAAAGATTATAAAGAAATTGAGGATAATTGGTATACAAGTAAAATGATACATGTTAAAAATAAACTTAAAAAAAATCAAAATTCGAAAATACGCGACAATCAATTCTATTTTGAGGGAAAAAGAATATTTGAAGAACCGTTTACTGGGGTAGCATCCGACATGATGGATCCGCTCCCCATGACAAAGTCAGTTAATCAATAAATTTTAGTTTTTGTTGGTATGTTTACTAAATGGGTAAAAATAATTCCAGTTAAAAATAAATTAGCCTCAACGATTAAAAAAGAATTTCACGAGCGAATAATTTTAAAACGTGGAAAACCTAGAATTTTATTCACAGAAAATGGTAAAGAATATATAAAAAAATAAATAGTTAATTTAACAAATCAATTCAACGGCAATAAAAGCATTTTTGGAGAAAGGCCATAAAACATGGGACAAAAATTTAGTTGATTTACAATTTGCATTAAATACAAGCAAACATTCTTCAACAGGTTTCGCACCAGCTATTTTTATTTAAGACAGGGACCTCGAACCAATTAAAGCACTAAATAAAGATTTAGATAACAAAAGAGGAAGTAGTTAAAAATACAGATACCGTAAATGAAATGCAATAAAGGTATTAAATTCTTATACGTAGACCGATAAGTTTTGAAATTGGCAAACAAATTCTAAAGAGGAATAAAACATTGTCAAATGAAGGGTAAGGAATAGCACACAAATTGAATAAAAATTTTGAAAGAACCTTTTTCCATCAATCAATCAATCAATCAAAGCAAAAATTTCGCCAACACTTTACGAAATTAAAACAAAGAATGTAAATCTTTAGGTAGTTAGAACATAAAAGATATTTAAAAATTTATTAGTAAAAAGTAAAGTAAAGTTTGAATTTTTTATTTTTGATTGGCGTGCAGGTAAGTAATTTGATTCTGTTACGTCACTGACAAAAATAGAAAAATTACACAAACACCGACATCTAGCAAAAGACAAGAAAAAATACAAAAAACATTTATTTTCTGAAAGATGGACCCTAGACTTACGTTAAAATAGAAGAAACGAAAAAGAAAAAGGAAATAGAGAAAAAATGCAAGAAGAAATTAAAAGAATAAGATAAGAAGAAAAAAAAGAAGAAGGACAAAAAGGAGGAAATGGAGAAACGAATCAAAGAATTCGTAATGAAAATGAAGAAAAAGGAGAAAGTTTGGAGTAATAAAAAAAACAGCTGATTAAAGAAATGTTAAATAATTCAAAATTAATTAATAAAACTTTTCAAGGCTTAATTAATATAAAATTGATTCTTTCTCAGAGAGTAATAAAGAATTCGGGAATGGAGCAGAAGAATTAATCAATTTTAAAGAGAATGAAAGTGATAAAATGAAAATAAAAGAACTTTCAAAAGAAATTCAAAATTTAAATGATAAAATGCATAAAATTTTAAATGCAACGCAAAATTTATTCAATTAAAGTAATTTTTAAACTTTACGAAATTAAAACAAAGAATGTAAATCTTTAGGTAGTTGGAACATAAAAGATATTTAAAAATTTATTAGTAAAAAGTAAAGTTTGAATTTTTTATTTTTGATTGGCGTGCAGGTAAGTAATTTGATTCTGTTACGTCACTGACAAAAATAGAAAAATTACACAAACACCGACATCTAGCAAAAGACAAGAAAAAATACAAAAAACATTTATTTTCTGAAAGATGGACCCTAGACTTACGTTAAAATAGAAGAAACGAAAAAGAAAAAGGAAATAGAGAAAAAATGCAAGAAGAAATTAAAAGAATAAGATAAGAAGAAAAAAAAGAAGAAGGACAAAAAGGAGGAAATGGAGAAACGAATCAAAGAATTCGTAATGAAAATGAAGAAAAAGGAGAAAGTTTGGAGTGATAAAAAAAACAGCTGATTAAAGAAACGTTAAATAATTCAAAATTAATTAATAAAACTTTTCCAGGCTTAATCGCTTATTTTATTTAATGTTTTCACGTTAAAATTACAACAGTTTAGTTACCGTGACACCAGTTTAATTAAATGAGTTCTAAATGGCGTAAATCAAGTAAAAATAAATACGGCTATAAGAGGCCAAGATAGAATTTTAATTTGAAAATAAAAGTAGAATTTAGGGGTAAGTTATTTTTCAGCAAGAAGAACCAAAGAATGCAGTAGCCGGAAGAAGACACTAAGCTGAAAGGAGAACAAGTTAAAATAAAAAGTTTAATTAGGAATGTTGAAAAAATAGTAAAAATAAAGACATTGGATTTTTATTTATAATAGAAAAGTTCAGAGAAATTGAAATTAAAAGAGAAACAAAATTGTCTTTTATTTTGGTGCAATTGGAACAAAATGATTTACAAAAAGTATAAAAGGAAAACAAGTTCTTTTTTATTTCGAATTAATTTTTTGTATTTAAAGTTAACTTTTTTACATTTAGTTATAGACTGATGTAATTTTCAATTAAAAATGTTTTTACAATTTATCGTTATTGTTCATAATTATTAGAACCTTGCAATAAAATATAATAATTGCTCAAGTCTTATTATTTTCCAATATCATATTAATTTTATTTTTTTTTAATAAATTTGTAACGACTAATTACTTAAAAAATCATGATAGACAACGTAGTTACATTATAATTTAGGTCAATAATTATTAATCAACAGCCTCCAAATCGAGTTTTCTAATTTTGCGTCGATAATTAAATTATTTTAGCGTGGAATGTATAAATCTTTCTTTATCTATGAGCGTGAATCATTTTAAGTTCAGCTTGAATAAGACTATCGATGTGGATTTGAATCTACGAAAAATATCTTCTTGAAATAGTTTTCGGGTGGAAATAATAAATACTTCTCTCACTGATTCTAAATTATTTCCTAAAAATCACAAAAAATTTAAATGAGAAACATTTATTTCAGATGCGATTGAAATCATCCTGCGCCGTCTTAGGTTCAGAGAGCGAGATCTTATATTTACTTTTCAGGAAAGCGAATTCAAAATTAAAATAAAATAAAAAATATAAAATTTAGTTGCGACTAGTAAGAAAATATTTTTCTCTCTATGCTAATGCGTTATAGTATATATCTGGTTCTATTTTTATACAATATATGATATATAAAAAAATTAAAAAAGTGCCAAATCTTCCTTGGCCTTTTTTGTCGGATTTATTAAAAATAAAAAATAATTGAATAATGAATCAAGAATAACTTGCTATCGAATAAGTAAAATAAACACACAGAGGCAAACAATTAGAGAAGAATTGGTTCATGCCATAATAATAAAAGTTTCGAGTCCTTGAAAACAATGATAAGAAATATTGAGAAATTTCTGATTATAAATTTGTTTAATACTTATGCAAAATAGAATATATAAAGTAATAAAAAAAAAGGCACGCGGATAATTACGACCAAACCGCACGTGGAAGTTTGTTTGATCTTTAATTAAACAGCCACGCAAAAAAATTGTTTTCCTCGTCTGGAGGTCAGACCATGTTTACTATATGTTTTTAGGCTCGCTGAATCCGATTCCGAGGCGCAAAAACCTCCCTTCTAATTTAATTTTAATTTAATTTTTAATTTAAACAAAAAAAAACCCCAGCACGTCAGGGTTCTGACATAATCTTAAAAAATCTCGTAACATTCTTTCAAAGTCCGCGAGTCAGACCATGTTTATTATATTTTTTTGCCTTTGATGAATCCAAATACAAAATTAAAAAAAACAGCACGTCAGAGCTTCCACATAACCTTGAAAATACCTCGTACTCTAAGCTATTTAACGCTTTTTTGACTTTAGCAATGTATTACACAAAAATTCCATAAACCCTGTTTACTCCACATAAAAACAAGGGTGCATAGAACCTTCGGCATTAGCAATACCCTATGTATACCGGGAGAAGGTTCCAAGATCGGATTTTGTACATCATTTAGTCCTTACAAGGTTTTTTTGGCAAACAAATTTCAATTTCTGAAATGCTCACCAAGAATAAATGAATGATAAGATAAATTTAATGTATAACATCGACAATAAATTTCACGAGTTTTTTTAAAAATAAAAACTCTGATGTGCTGGATTTTTTTAGGCTACGAATTTGAATCCATCGAGCCCCAAACCATATAATAAACATAGTCTGAACCCCGGACTCGAAAAAAAATGTTTATGAAGTTTGTTGAGATTATGTCAGCACCCTCAGGTGATGGTGTTTTTTGGGACTCGGATTCGGATTCAATGATCCCAAACACATATACTTTGCATGGTTTGACCTCCAGATCCGAAAAAAATTGTTTCTAGTGAGGATTAATTAGCAATATAAGAAATTTTAAGAATATAGATTTTTGCAAGAATTACAGATAATAAATTGATCATGACATCTTTGTTTATTGAATCAAAAATACTTCTCAAACGCTAGGGTCTTAATATTACAAAATTTATTTTTGGGGAGATGATTTTCTCCAAGCCCAGCGATACGTTTTCTAAATGCGAAGTACTAGCGAACAGCCCAAGGACATGATTTATCAGCGCCTGTTTGACCTTCTAGTGAGTCCTGATTTAAGGAGAGATTCTACTACGCTAAAAAATATATACCAAAAATTAAAGTCATCAGGAAACATTTAGACGCAATGTCAAAGGACAAACGAGGCACACCTCGTGCATTTGGATCAGAGGGGGGACTTTTGTGCCGATTAGAAAAAATTAATAAGAATAAGGTTTTAATACACGTGGTGCCACGTGTCATGTGAAACGCTATACACACTCTCTACTACCATTTATGAAGTCATGTTGGCATTGATAAGGTCTTATCAAAAATTCGTAAATATAATTAGTTCTCGAAACTGCGTCGAAAATATGTCAAAGAACATATTTGAAGGTTTCTACCAGGATTGATGAGAAAGAATCCCAAATGTCGACAGCCAAAGAATTATTATATATATATATTATTATATAATTACTAAGTAATGGGGTATAATACCCACATAAAAAATACCCCATTACTAGTTATGTACGCTCACTCGACTCATTTGAGTAAGGGGTACGAACTGCACCTCCGGAAAATTCCGAGATCTTTTCAAGAAAATGTAGAATTAAACTATTTTGCATCTCAAATAGGCAACCTTAGGCCAATCTTTTGGTTAATCCAATCATTTCAGAACCGTTAAAAAATTACGCCTGGGAGGAAGTAAATTCTGATTGCGAGAATATTGTTAAAAAAATCGTGCGAGATATAAAATCATCGGTTGATAAAACCACGATAAGTCATCGTTTGAAGCTATGTATGGTTATTTACCGCCACGAAGAGGGGATGAGATTGCCGCTCATGTCGAAAAGTGTCATGATCGTACCAGCTTGAATCACGTACCAAGGATTTTTTTCAATATATGCCAGCATTTCAGCGGAATTTTTTTTAAGGTTGGAGTTGTTGACCAATGGTCTTCGGTCACGGCGTCACTGGGCGCCAAGCGCAGTGGATGTAAATTTCATTGCCTCCCAGAGCGGACGTTTGCATTTTAGAGTTTGAATAGATTGTCACGTTCCAATTGAACATGCTTTATTTATATTATTGTCGACAGAGTTGTATTTATTTTCCAATTTTGACTATTCTCAAATTAAATTAATAGCATCAAGCGAATTGATTGTTTTGTTTGTTATGCAGAATGGAGTATTTTTTTGAAGATAGAGCGTCTGTCTCGCGATTTCTTATTCTGCTAACTCTAGGCTAAGCTTTTTGAATATTTTAAATGAGCTATCTAATGCCAACTTATTTACTACAGCAATGTGGATACAGGAATATGCCAATCTACAAGCATTCTGAGCTGCGTTGATAGCGATGGACGAGCGGTCTAATCCGTTTGAGTTGATTGACGCTAATTTTTCTCTATTGCGTTAATCACACCTAGTGCCTGCCAAAAAGTTAGTTTTATTTTTCACGGCGAAAGCCCTAAATATGGAGCCAATAAAGTCCAGAAAAAAATTTAGCGCTGAATTTTCTCTTTAAATTTTTCCGGTCATAAATAGAAAGCGGCGCGTTAAAGGAAATTGAAAAGTTAATACAGAATATAAGAAAAGGCATGATCAACACTAAAACCTAGGGGTGAACTTTTTACAAAAAAATAAAGAGTGAACCAAAAATATATTATACCAGACTTTCGTTCGTAGCGCAGGTTTGTGTCTGACCACCATGTTACAGTTTTTTTATGCATGCCAGCAATCCATGCTTTGAGCGCGCCCTAAATAATTTAATTCCCATATAAACAAAAACACCGATAGGTCATTATAGAATTTATTTACCCCAAGATCCGCTTTTTAAAAAAACTTATATAAAAGTTACAAATTAAATTTGAAAAATAAAAAAATTCGATTTTTTCCAAACTAGCTCGACGAATTTTTATGTCTCAAATATATTTTTAAAGGGTAATTAGGCAAAAAAAAAATTACTAATTAATTCCTTTTACGATAAGAAGCATCATTTTTGTCATCTAACAATTACGCAATTGTTTGTCTTCTTTGACGTCAAAAAAGTAAAGGAAAATACTCAAAGCTTCAATAGTTGAAAAAATCTTTACAGGTGTTGAAAGTCAAATTAGATTCCCACTTGTCATCGATTTTTTTTAATAAAGCAAAATTTACTACATAATTTCTTTATGCATTCGCAAAAACTATGATTAATAGGGTGACCTTCTAATAAAGCTAATATAATGGAGAATTTACCACCGACAAAATAAATATTTAAATGAACCTAGAAAGTACTTTCAGTTAATACAGCTTTTTAAAAAAATTATGAAATTCATATCGAGGCATATTAATGGTCGTCAAAAAAATGAAACAAATGAAAATAAGAATATAGAATATCAAATAATTTTATAAGATAACTATGATCATCGTTTGCGCGTGTTTACATTTTTTATTTGAGGGAAAAAACAATTCTTAAGACCAGTCAAAAATTTCAAACGACGATGTATTTTTTCAATTAATGTATTTTTAATGTTATATAAATACAACTTTTAAATTTCCGCAAAAGAGAATAAATTCGGAACAAAAAATGGAATGCATAATTGGTATTTTATTGAAATAAAATTCAATGAAATGTTGTTGTCACAACAGAGCATAAAATTGAAACATAAATGAATTTTGAAAAAAAACACTTAAAACTAAAAAATATTAATTCTGAACAAAAAATGGAATATTTTAACTATTATTTAAAAAAATTAATTATCAACAATAGAAAAAAAGGATTTCCAAGAAAGTACTTCAATTTTCAAAACGGATGAACTTAAAATAAAATGACGAATCTTCAACTTTAATAGTTGAATTTTCAGCAACAAAAAATTAATTTATATGAAAAAAGATAAATTATCAACCAAAACATAAATAATGAAATTTTAAGTTAAAAAAAAAGATTAATTTTTCAACTAGAATTAATAAATTTTTAAGCAACGAGCAATTTAGAATAACATAAATTTTTTGTTTAAAGAACTTAATTTTCAACGAAAAATTACGTTAAAGGAAAAAAGTAACTTTTAGGAAAATAGATACATTATCAAATTAATGAATTTTCAACTAAAATTGTAATTCTTCAACTGGAACAGTTGAATTTTAAACCAAAAAGAAGAATTTTCAAGTAAAAAAGATAATTCTCCAACAAAAAATTTAATAATTGAATTTCGAGTCAAAAAATGAATGTTTAACCAAGGAATGAGTTTTCAATTAATATTATGCAATTATTTACTGGTATGATAGTTACACTTTTATTTAAAAAAAAATAACTTTTCTAAAAAAAATCAATTTCAAGAAAAAAAATAACTTTCAAAAAAATAGATACATTTTCAAACAAAATGATGAATTTTCAAATAAAATCTTTAATAATTAACTGGAATAGTTAAATTTTCACCAACAGGAAGAATTTTTAAAGAAAAATATTATCTTTCTAATAAAAAGAAAATTTTTTTAAAATTATTAATTTTCAATCACGAAGATTAATTAATACGAAAAAATATGAATTTTCTACTAAAAAAGATAATTTGTCAACCAAAAATCGAGTATTTAAATGCTTACTCAAAAAATGATACTATAAACAGAGATGAATTTTTATCTAGAATTATTGAATATTTAATTGGAATAAGTTACACTTTCAGTAAAAAAAAACAACTTCCCTAAAAAAAAAAAACATTTACAAATAAGGTGACGGATTTTCAAATAAAATCTTAAATATTTAACTAGAATGAATGAATTTTAACCAAAAGGAAGAATGTTTGAAGAAATAGATTATCTTGCGAAAAAAAAAGAAATTTTTCTTTTTAAATTAAAAAAATATGAATTTTCTACTAAAAAAAATAATTAACTTTTCAAACTAAGTGATAAATTTTCAACTAAGAATTGTATTTTTTTATCTAAAATTATGTGAAATTTAGTTGAAATAAGTTAATTTTCCAGTTAAAAAAAATTAAATTCCTACAAAAATGTAACTTTTAAGACAAAAAACGAATTATTAATAAAAACAGTTACATTTTTTAACACAGTGATGAATTTTCAAGTAAAATTGTAATTCTTTAACTGGATTTGTTGAATTTGAAACACGAAAGATGAATTTTTAATTATATGATGAATTTTTAATTAGAATAATTAAATTTTTGACCATCAAGCTGAATTTTCAGCAAAAAGAATCATTTCTACCAAAAAAGGTGAATTTTCAACTAAAAAATATATTTTTTCATCAAAAAATTGAATAATTAAATGTTCAGTCAAAAAATGAATGTTTAACCAAAAACTCAAATTTTTATTCAAAATTATAAGCTATTCAATTGTAATAAGTTAAGCTTTCAGTTAAAAGAAAAAATAAACTTTCAAAAAAATAGTTACATTTTCGAACAAAGTGATGAATTTTCAACTTCACACAAATATGGAATAATGTTTTATGAAAAAATAAATGTTTAAAAAAAAGAGATGAATTTTCATATAAAATTATGGAATATTCCATTCGAACAAGTTAAATTTTCAGTTAAAAAAATTACTTTGCTAAAAAAAAGAACTTTCAAGAAAAAAAAGAAATCGAAGAATTAACAAAGGAAATGTCAATAGAAAGTTCAATTTATTTAACTGTCGCTCTATAAACAGCGAATTGATCAGTATTTTAGATCACATTTCAAAACTTTTTTTTATCTTAAGAAAACAATGATTCGTGACCTATATTTGCTATTAAATCGAGAAAAATAAAAAATTCCATCTTTATTTTATTTATTATTGCAAAAATGTTAATCATCTAAAAAGTAATTAATCAGTTTATAACTTAAAAAAAATTAAAGAATTATTTACAGTGCACCATTTAAATAATTTTTATTTTACATTTTTCAGAAAATTTGAGTTATTTATAACATTTAAAACTATTCCCGAAAAAATACAAATATATTCGCAAATAATTTGGAAACCAGAATTCAGATACTCATTTCACATCGCAAAATATTACAAAAGTAATGTAACTTGAAGTAAATAATACATTTATCTTAGTTAATTATGAGACATTTTTAAAATTATGAAATTGGAAAAAAGAAAATTTTATAAATAAATAAACTTTTATTATACTAATCATATCCCATATTAAATAACATAAACTTAAAGCGAATAATAAATTTATTTTCTTAGTTAATCAATATTAAACTTTAATCTTTATGCAATTTAATATTGTAAAAAAAATCAATTAATAATAATTAAGCAATTAATAACACAAAAAGCATTAAATAAATTAGTTTTCTCGAATCATTCGAATAATTTTTATTTTACATATATTTTTTTCCTAATCTGCACATTCTTATCTTTTACTTTAACTTCGTAATCAACTGATGACTAATTAATCAGTGTACAAGATAAAAAAAGCACAAATATTACGTATATTAAAGGAGTTATTATCAAACTATAAAAATACATACATTGTACTTTATAATATAAACCTGAGATAGCGCCACGAACTGGGAGTAACAGAAGCAGCAAAAATGTAGTAGATTCCTATTATTCAGCATTACTACAACCATACAGTCGACCAATTTTATAAAACCGAATTGTAAAAACAAGGAATTATTAAATTTTCATAAGTATTTTAAATTGACAAATTTAGAAATGCTGAACATAGTTAATTGATTATTAAGTTATGAGCTTTTTACGAAATTATAAATAAGGCAAACAATTTAATTAATCATTAGTTAAAAATTTATAATTTATTTATGGCAATTAATTTATTTTATAAGTCTGCAATTTTTGTTTTTTGCTAATATAATTATTATATCTGTATAGAAAAAACAAAAACTATATTAAGTCCTAAAATATTTTTTTCTATTACAATTAAATAATGAACTCTGAAATGAGATATTTTTTTTATTATTGTTCGAAGTGATATAATAAATCGATGTTGAAATTAAAATCTGAGAATTGTGGATAAGAAAATAAGTATCATCACCTTCTTTTAAATGTATGTAAATATAATATTTTTAAGTTCTTGAGAGCATTTAAAAGAATTTAAAATATTTTAGACGTGTCCGAAAAGAATCCGAAAAGAAAAAATTTTATTTTATAGGATTTTATGAAATATTATACAAAATTCGAGTGTTTTTTAAAGATGCTTAGAACTTTTAGAAGTTGGGAAGGAATCAAGAAATATTTGATAAATTTTTGAAAATGTTTTTTGGGTTTTCAAATATTTCTAATCTGTTTAAAATGTCTTAAACTCCTAAAAATATTTTTAAAAGACGCAAATTTTTCTCCAAATTTTCAAATAACATACCGAATTAAAAAAAAAATTATTCTATATTCTTCTCAATTTTTCCAGCAATTTTTATAACATTTTGTTTATTCTCTTAAAAACTTTTGAAATTATTTTTAATACCACTAAATATTTTTTGAATCTAGCCAAATTTTTTTCGTTTGTTATGTTTAAAAACCTCTTTTAATTTTCTCTTAAATTTCATTATTCAAAATAAAAAATTATTTAAAGTTTACACACGGATATAAGGAAAATTCTTTTTTTTTTAATCTTTTCAGACCTTCTAAACCTTCTCATCTATCAAAATTATTTCAATTTTTCCTGCATTTTTGATTTATTCTGCAAAATTCAAAAAAAAATTTCACTATTCTTGATATTTTCTAAAACATTTTAAAATAATCTCTTCAAATTAATTTTTCGAAATAAAAATATAAAACTGAAAAAATCCCTCTTATTTTCGTTAAACTTGACAAAATTCTAAAATAGAACATTACATGGCTAGTAGCCATTGTACCACGAGACATGTATACTATTTTTCATAAAAAGCGCATCGAAAATTCGGCTTCGATGCCTCTTGAGTGATAGCACAATAAAAAAAAAAAGCTTTGACAGTACACGCTTTTACACACTTCGAGGTTATGTTATGTGTGTATTGGTTCATGGCTGGCATTATTGATGCGCGCGCGCGAATATCTCACGTCTGCCAACACAAAAGCTCCCTCAACAGTATGAAAGTGAGAGAGAGCGAATATACATTCTTTGCTGCTGCGAAAATACTCCAATTCTGAATGTTTTCATAATTTTCACGTTAGCTGGAACAACGCCCGAAAACATAT
>JAAAKG020146098.1:0-10741 GCA_010014905.2 Druon quercuslanigerum
AAAAACAATACATTGAGAAGTCATATCAAGAGCAATCGTCCAGTTAATTTTCAAACGAAAGATTCTATTGGTCAACTGTTGGGATTCACATCACATGTTCTCGAAGCTGATAAGACTCACACATCAGACTTACCCGTAGCTACTTTCAAAGTAAACGCTCGCAGAGTAAAATGTAACATTACAGCTGAAGCATGTATTATTAATTGCAAAGTTCATACAATTCATGAATTCTGCCCGATCATTCCAACAGGATATAAGATCGTTGAGGTACCGTCCCACGTCATTTACTTTCCGATCGCCGCGTAGACAATACATCACATTCAGCTTCGCATAGTTGATTAAGAATTTTCGAGGAGAAACAATAACATTTCGAGTACACGTAAAATCAACGTAATGGCTATATTTTTAATCGCAAGGTAGCTGGAAGTTATATAAATAAGCCACCATACCAGACGTCAATCACTCTTAAATCAGCTCTCAAGAGACAGCAGCGGTCCTCTCCCTATGGGGAGGGCTATGGAGTTACGCTTAAGGCTTAGATAGGGACCCAACGGGAACACCCAAGCGTCAGGGGCTGTAACGGTCTCAACCCAGAGCAATAATAATAATAATAGGGTGTTTGAATCCTCATCCAATAACTTCATGGATCTGGTCGGTAGAAACACATGGAAATCACCAACCATGTTTGCGAAGATCTTAGCTACATACCTAGTTTGCACATTCTAAAGCTTTATACATTATATAGGCTGTTTAGCGTAAGTTGAGACAGCGGCTTCGTTGGTAGAAAGGTCTCCAAATGTTTAAGAGCGTTAATCTTCTGCATATCCATTTATACCCCTTGGAATTGTGCTCAAACTTTTAGCTATGACTGTGAAAAGAAATCTGCCGCAAGTGGTTCGCGAGCCGTCTCATATAACCATAATTTCAAAACCCAAGAAATTTTCGAAATAACAAAACTACATGTTAACAGAAACCAAAGCGAAAATAAGTTTCCACGTTCATAAGGTAAAAACTTGCAATAGCAATACGTCACACGGCGGGAAAATTTTAAAAAGTGCAACTAGCAAGTTCAATAGGCAAAAATATTTAAGGAAGTTAGTACTATAGTTAAATGAGTTTATCAAACCGAACGAAAATTAAACAGTTGCATAGAATATATATTGTTAGAAATTAAACAGAAATATACATACATAATCTATATAAATATTGATGGTGTGTTGAAAGTGGGACGCAAATGTACAAATTAGTTAAGGTAATTATTATGAGCTGAGTGGATCATGTAAGGTAGAAATTTAAACTTAACCAATATAGTAAGATGAGCGCGATCGATAATGTAGCATACTTGGCGGGAAAGAATTCAAATACAAGGGGGATAGTGGCGTAATCTGGATTTCGATGCCCGGACTATTCCAACTCGTCCCCACTACCGTTCACTCCCGGAACTCACGTATCACAGATAACTTTGCACACTATTATTAGAGCGATGCTAGCACTATCTGTCGGTGGTACGTCGAAGCCACACGTTAGGTATCTGCATTACCGACTGAGTAACATTACCGAATTAATAACTTGTTTGAAATGTAGCGCCATCTCTCAGTGACCTATTAAAGCAACGTGGTAGAAATCTACATAACCGACCTTGTCACACTACCGTTTCAGTTGCGCGGTCAACAAGTGGCGCCATCTCTCGGATTTTTACCGAAGCTGCACAGCAGGAATACGCATTACCGACAGAGTAAGAATCTGCATTACTGACCGTCGGTAAATGATGCAGAAATCCCCTTGCTCTACTGCTAAACTTTTTCCTGTCCCTTGTGCAACAATAAAAATGTGCGTTAAGCCCTTTTTGAACAGCAACCATTCAATTTCGTGCAGAGACAGACCATATATTCATTTATTCTTTTAGACACAGCATAATGTAGCCAAAAAGTTTTTTACTTGAGAGCTGACAACGAAGTATAAGGCAGAATCTTTATCTTCAGATATGTAAAACTCAAAAAAGAAAATTGTATTATGTGCAAGTAAAATGTAAAATTTACTGATTAATTTCAAATTTGAAGCTGATAATCGACTTTACTTCAGACGTCAAAATGCTAACATAAAATGTAACTTTAACAGTAAAACATTTCAGTCCAAAGTGAAAACTATTGAAAAAATGTAGGTATCAAATAGGACGAAGTTTTTTTAGATGATAACCCAACATCACTTACATGGTATTCATAGATCAGTTGATAATTCTACAGAATTTAATATGCCTCTTTGTGCTTATTAGAACTCTAAATTGGGTTCGTATTTTATCCTGAGGAAAGCTGGTCTCTCGTGAGTGCTAGCAGGAGTGCGACATCCCATGAGAATGGAAAGTGCGATGTGCATGGCGATATCAAAACGTAGGTAATCGAGGTCTACAAAGCATCATAAATCTATTAAGACTACAGAAATCTGGCGTCAAGAGATGACAGTGATAAACTAAGGCCTCTGTCACTGGAGCCTCAACTAGCTTCCCCGCAAAGAATAGCTTGGTCTAATCTTGCAATATGTCATTGGTCTTCTTGGTTCCGTCCTTCACCGTGCCTCTTATTTTTTCAAGAATCTTCCAGTCCGCGATCTCTCTGTTATTAAAGGCTTGAATTAAGAAAACTGAAGAGTAGGCTTGGGCCACCTTAGGAACGAAAACAGAGGCCAAGAGTCACGGTCGTATCATTACAGTTTATTATAATATAATTATGTATCCTCGAAGAAATATTGATAAAAAAATGGATTGAGAGGTTGGAAATGGCTAAGCAAATAGTTAGTCACGAAGTATTCCAGCATCATAAGATCCAGAGAATCATGCTTGATTCTTCTCGGTTATCTAGTTCTACGCAGGCCCCACAACCACCATTTTACTAAAAATTACTATCTTTTTCCCTACTGAAGCGTTACAATAGCCTCAATAGAGGCAAAAACCTCAACAGTGGGGATTGTTATATGCTTGGGAGAATCTGTTATTTGTGGTTACATGTTTAAGTGAGGATTATATTTAGTTTTTACGAAAAAAAATTTAGATTTTTGTATTTTGAAATTGGAAAATAATCAATTTTTTCAAGAATAATTACATGCATATAAACATGAAAAAAATTCAATCATTAAAAATAGATTTTCATACTATCTCACTTTTCCGCTCATTAGAGACATAAATATCAATAGAAAAAAGAGGGAGAAAAAGGGAAAGAGTCAACCAAAAAACCAACCTCTCACTCTTTCTCTTTCTCCGTTCTTTTTATACTACTTGGGGACCAACATGTTTCGATTCATTAAAAAATTAACAGTAAAATATTTATGTCTAATTAATGATTCTATCCGATACTTTGTTATATCTTAAGAGATCCCTATTCAAACTAATGGCTTTGTGAAGCTACTTTCATCTTTTTATTAGTAATTATGTAAAAATGAGTTACTCCCTGTGTTTATTAGAAAACGGTTTTAAAAAAGCACATTACATAATCCTGTCACAGATTCTAATGGTTATAATAAAAAACACTTAAAAAACTGTTTTAGAAACACACACTAGATTATCCTGTCACTAATTCTGATTATTAAAAACACTTTAACAATTCTATTTAATATATTGTGTTTGAACTTCAAATAATTAAAAATGAGCACGAACAGAAAAGAATTATTTTTAATGTGCACCGTGTAAAATCTCGACGTAAACTAACTTCTTAAACCAAAAATGAACTTCTCAGAGATTGTCAAATTTTCAAGAAGAAATACTTGTTACATAAGAAGGGAAAACTGAGAGAAAAAGAGAGAGAGAGAGTCAAAAGGGGACAGAAATGGGAACGAAAATTTGTAGTGTTTACTCTTGTTATAAAAAACAGTAAAGGACTCAATTTTTACGAGCGACGCTAATTCATCCTGACCCAGATAACTCTTAACAGGGCACATGTTGACCAAAATTTTAAAACTAGATTCAGAAAAAGAATGCATTTTTATGAATTTCTGGAAAAATAGTTTTTAACTTCTTATTTTATTTAGTAATATGAAAACAAATAAAAAATCCTTTATTATGAAATAAAAACGATTGAAACTAAAAATATGGGATTGCAATAATTAAAGAAATGTAATAAAAACTTAAGTAAATAACGTAACTAAAACTTGAGAAAAGAGCAAAAAACAATGAATCCGAAATAATATTATCTCTGAAAAAGAAAAATCATACAATAAAAACATAGGGATATTGTTACAATTATAATGATAAAAATGTGAAAGTACTCAGTGGCACATAATAAGAAAATGCACATATTTTTAATATATGGCATTCATCCTCTATAACTTTCGGTCATAAGTAAAGAGGGTATAGTGAACTTATTTTTAATAAGTTTAGTGGTAATTGTACATTTACAATTATATAAATATGTTCATCTCATTAGTGACTTTATTCTTAGAATAAGTATTTAGGATGACATCTTAAAAATATTCTATTATAGAAATATAATAAAAATACAATATACTCACAAGTTTAAGGAAATATAACATAATAAGAATAATAATAATAGTAAAATTCACATATTTTAAATGTATGGCAATCATCCTCAAAAAACTTTCGTTTAAAAGTAAGTTTAAAAAAAAAAATATATATATATAGAGTTATCGACAGTAACTCTGGAAAGGGTCTTCACTTTTTAGAGGCATTTTATTTATGCATGTACCATATTAGTATGATCATTTGAAACCTCAAAAGTGAACAAGATTTGCAAAATAAACAGTTACTGTAGATGACACTAAATATTTCTGTACGGAAACTGAATATAATTATGATTTAAACAATGTAACCCCAAATAAACTCAACTTAATGTTTGGTGTTAGGCTTTTTTATGTATATAACAAATTATTTTTATTACGCCCAAGGAGGGTCGAAACTGCATAAATTTTAAAAATCAAAAATGGCTGGGGTAACAATTTTTCACTTGTTGCTAAAAGTAAAGAAGACTCTAGAATAACCGGAAAATAATCATTTATCATGCGGAGTCGCAATGCGGTCAACCATTTTTAATTTTAAGAATGAAAAAAAATGGTGGAGTCTACACTGCCTGCGCCATCAACGAATAATCTTGTCGGCGGCAGCAACAAATAATGTACCCGGCTGTTTTTTACAAAAAGCAAAATACGAAATAAAAGAGAATTACGTATATAATCATGAAAATATTTGCAAACATAATTTTGAATATCAAAAATGATAAAAATGAATAAATAAAAATAATAATAATGAAAATTTTCGTTATTGTTTTATTAAGTACATTTTAAAAAATAAAAAATTACCAAGAAACGCTTATGGCGCCAACCTTCTTTCTGTGACAATTTACAGAGGTACGTTCCCCCCCGGAGACGTTGGAAAGGAGTAGGGGTTTGACCAACGTTATTTCTGTGGCCAGTCGCAGGGATGCCTTTCCCTCGCGAGACTTTGGAAAGAGGTTGACGTTTGACCAACGTAATTTTTGTGAAAAAGCATAGGGGTGCCTTTACACGCCTTTGAGGCGACAGGGGTGCCCTGCCGCCCCCTCAAGATGTTGAAAATGGGTAGAGCTTTGCCCAAAATTATTTTTGTGACCAGTCAAAGGGTGTTCTTCGCGCCGTTCATGAGACGTGGGAAAGGGTTAGGGGTTTGGCTAAAATTATTTCTGTTAACATTCGCAGGGGTGTCCAGTCACAGGGGTGCCTTCCCTCAACGATACGATAAAAAGGGGTAGGGGCCACTTTCCCTCGCCACGGGTCGTTAATCGTAATTCTTGATTTGCAAATACACAATTTACTCTTACTTACAATTTACTCTTACTCTAAAATGTTTATGCTTTTTACCTGTAACGGTATTGTTTATACTTTGCAAAAAAATGTAAATTTTTAAGTTTTAACATTGATAAATATATCTGCAGGTATTTCCATGTCTATTTTCGTAATCAACGCATCGAAATGTACTAGTATCATTACGTCACTAACATAGTTCTTATTAAATATTTGACCTTGAAAATTTTGTTTTTTGCACTTTCCATGGCCATATTTGTAATCAGTAAATGAAAAATACATCAGCCAGAAACGAGTAATATTCCGGGCGCCGGCATGATTGTCCGTTGCCGGAGCTGGCAGTCTAGCCACTATAAAAAAATCCATATAGCTACAAAAATTGTGACAATTGTTGTCCAGGACCAAAAATCAAATAAATATAATTTTTGATTAAAGCTGTTGAAACGGATCGCACAAAATGGCGAAATCTGAAAGACACTCAAAACTTACCAACGGCTATTGAAAATTCGGTGTTTTGAAAAATGTGCAACGAATAAAAAAAAACTACAATACCGGCACTTACTTTTCACAAACTATTGTCTACATCCTTATTGAAAAAGATTTATTATCCTTAGAGTGTGTCGAGGGCGTTTTAGATTCTGGGAATGTAAATAATATTAGTGTTCTATAAAGCGAGATTAGTTTCCACGATACTTACCTTATTTATACGATTTTAAGTAATGCGCCAGTTCCATATGTTTTTTGCTCGTTACAATACATCAAGATATGTAAATAATTAAATAAATCATTATCTTTTTTATTGAAAAATTACTATTGATTATTATTAGAGAGTTCACAGCGATATCATTATATCAGTAGCCATCTTTTCCTATTTCGAGATCAAGTAAGACAAATCAATAACGAATTACAGAAAGCAAAGCATAAGTATCATTTTTTATTACAATTTAGAATGCCCGCCAAGATGGATGCAATTATTATCGACAGCGGATTTTTTGTAGTACGCTCAAGTACAACTGAGTTGTCAGCTACAACAGCTGTCAGTCGCCACTTTATACTTATTTTTTAGCATTTACCGGATTTTTTTCAAAGAAGCGATAGTTAGCGCACATACCATCATCGTGACATCCCTTCCGGGGTTTGGAAAATCTTCGTAGTGCATTTTTAAAATCTGACAATCGAATTATCATCGGTCGCTGGTAAGTTTTGAGTGTTATATAGATTTCTTCATTTTTTGCACCCCGTTCCAACAGCCCTAAGTTATAATTCTTTGAAAATGAGGAAAAATTACATTAAAGCGGTCATCTCGCTTCAAGCGAGATTGGCTGATAATTACATTCTATAATAACAATTAATTGAAATACATGCTGCGAAGATAAAATATAGCTATTCGAGAAAAAGCATTTTATTATAGCAATTTTTAATTGAACTAACTGAAATTAAAATAAATTTTTTTCTTTTTGAAAATGAACTGTTAATTTTATTGGTTTTTTAAATAGGTGTTACCAAATGTTACCGAGAAAAATATAATTAAAGATTAAGTCCCACTAAAAAATTACTCTATATTTTTGTAAAAATAGGATTTTAACTTATTATATCAGATTGGCATCAAATTTATGAAATTAGAACAAACAATTATCATTGCTATCAGATTTTTTATATTTTAATTGTTATGAATTTATTTTATTTTACTCAACTGTTATAATTCACAAAGCAAAATAATTGTCATATTATTCAACAATCTGCTTACATCCTCTAAAAGTAGATAGAGCACGGTCGGTACGGTGGATCAGCAAGTCCAAAAAATCAGAGTTTTTATTTATTTTTTTAACTGGTATTACTTGTAGTGAGTCAGCATTATAGAACCTCAAAGAATACATAATATCGTCGGCAATTAATAGTGCCAATCACTCAACTTTTTTGTCCAAATTTTTTTAGGTTTTGATTTAGAAGCCCTGGTCGTAAAATCTTCAAATATATGTAATTTATTTTATTTTATTTTTTATATTGGTAATCTCACTTACACCAATTCAGACAATTTTTTGAAAAATCTAGACAAATGTATGAATGTAATTTTTCGGAAAGAATAAAAATCAGAATGCAAAAATTGGTCTACTGTACCGACCGTTCCTCTACATATAATTAAAATGTAATATTATTTTGTAATAAAATTATTGAATACGTTTGTACATAAAACGGGTTAAGCTAATCTTCCATCAATGATGTTATCTAAGGTGTTAAAGATCACGATACCCATGAATTAAGAGACATTACACAGAAAAAACGAAAGATATAGTTTACATTGATTCTAGGTGAAAGATTCACCGCGGCCAAAATTAATCTGCTAGATAAACTTTACATGGATCGAAGATAATTTCCGATTTTTAACCTTGCTTGGATAATCTTTCGCCTTAAAATTGTTCCATTTCTATTTGAGATCATAGCGAGAATTACGACACCAGCACTATCCATCGTCGTTAATTTTCATTAAATTGGAGTGAAATGGGGTTTCTCATCTGTCAGTTGCTCGTTGCGCTTTTTGCTAAATGGTATCAAATAAGTTTTAATTAATTTAAAATAGTGTATTTCTCCCATCTGTCAGTTGCTCGTTGCGCTTTTTACTAAATGGTATCAAATAAGTTCTAATTAATTTAAAATAGTATATTTCTCCCAGGGGTTTACCAAAAGCAGACTCGACGTCGGCCAGGTCTAATCTAATGCCAGGAAATGGAATTAGATAACAAAATTAGTGGGGTCTATCCTACCAAATTTCTTCTAAGATTTGAAGATTAAAGCTTCAAGAATGCTACTTATATCAGCCTCTGTTGGGACGAAGTGTTCCGAACTTGGCTCGCTGAAGCCTTTGGCGGACTTCAGCCCTGGGTAGGAAATAAGATCAAAGTGATCGGCAGCAAAGACCTCCTAAGGCCAGTAAAGTTGGACGCTTGAATTCCTGGCGTACTCGTGAACCAATGGCAGCACTTGAAAGGATAGAAGTACAAAATCTGACCTTAAAGACAGGAGCATGGAAGGTTCTCAATTTCAAGACGGGTAGTCAGACTACCTATATTGTAATAATTCCACAACCAGCAGTGCACTAGAGTCTGAAGAAGATCGACAGCTGTTCTCACTATGGGTTGACGAAGGTCAACATTAAAATGCTTTAAAAAACGAAAGTTACACCCAAAGACAAAGCTCTGGATTTTTATTCGAAGGATGTAGAGGAGACATCGTGAACCTAAAATGGTAACTAGATCACCCCCTTCCAGTCTGGATTTTATTAAGATCAACCTTCATGCGCTAAACGAGATTCTATCTAAATGGGACGTTTGGCAGAGGAACAAACGGCCTTTGCCTTAATACAAGAACCTTGATCTTATCAAGCTGAAGTCAGAGGCCTAAGTAACTAAAGTGGATCACATATTTATGATGGTTCCGCGGAAAGATCTAGGGCTAGATTTGATGACATAGGTGGTATTAAATTTATTAGATTATTAAGGTATTGTAATAGAAACTGAGGGGTAATAAAGATCTAACGACATTTAGGAGGTTAGTGCTAACCTACGGTAATTTTTCAGAACACCTACTATTTCACTCCCAGAACTCACCAACATCTCATAAGTGGAGAAATATGGTGGTAGTAAGAACACTAACCACAGCAATGAGTTTTAATTAGGTTACCTTTAAAATAATGGATTAACTTTATTGAATCGGGGTAATAAACCTACCTTTGTGAAATCTAGATGTCACAAGGTAATTAGATTAACCTTATGTTCGATAAGTCTTAGCGAACTGTTCAAGGGAGTGGATTTATCTTCGGATAAGTCTTTATCGGATCACAAACAGATGTTTCTGCTTGACAGCCAATGGACGTGAAGTTTAAAGGTAAAGAAATCGTTAAAAGACAACCCTTCTGTACCACATAGACATTATCTTGTCAAAAAATAATCTTTTCCAGAATCCTAGACTATCAATAGAATCTCTGATTTTTCGGTTCATCGAAAATACCCACTCGGATTTTTTGGTTTCAACCTTTAACGATAAAAAGCAAACATTCTGTACCACGTAGACATTACTTTGTCAAAAAATAATATTTTTTCAAATTTTGTACCGCCAATAGAATCTCTGATTTTTAGGCTTCTCGAAAACACCCACTTCGATTCTTTGGCTCCAACCCTTAACGATAAAAAGTAACACCTCTGTAACACGTAGACATTGCACTTTGAAAAAAAATCTTTTTGAGAATTCCACAGTGTCAATAAAGTCTCTGATTTTTCGGCTCATCGAAAATACGAACTTCGATTTTTTGGCTTCAACCCTTAATGATAAGAAGCAACCCCTCTGTACCACATACACATTACCTTGTCAAAAAATAGTCTTTTCCAGAAGTAATAAAATGAAGTTAAATTTTATTACGTTATAAACCAAGTATTCTAAATCAACTTCAAAAAACAAGAAAATATCGCTAATTATTTTAATATTACTAGTTTCTAAAATAAATTAAAGCTCGCTGGAAACGGACATCGTGTCTATGTGTTACAAAGGAGTTGCTTTTTAACCTTGTCGGTTGAAGCCAAAAAATCGGAGTAGGTATTTTCGAGGAGCACAAAAATCAGAGGCTCTATTGACAGTGCAAAATTTAAAAAAGATTATTTGTTGACAAACTAATTTCTACGTGGTACAGAGGGGTTGCCTTTTATCGTTAGGGTTTGAAGCCAAAAAATCAATGTGGGTATTTTCGAGAAGGCCAAAAATCAGAGATTCTATTGATAGCGTAGGATTCTGAAAAAGATTATTATTTGACAACGTAATGTCTATGTGGTACATAAGGGTTGCCTTTTAACGGTAAGGGTTGAAGCCAAAAAATCGAAGTTCGTATTTTCATGAAGCCTAAAAATGAGAGATTTTATTGATTGTGCAGGATTCTGGAAAAGACTATTTTTTGACAAGGTAATGTCTACGT
>JAAAKG020146099.1:0-10741 GCA_010014905.2 Druon quercuslanigerum
TTCGAGCAGTTGCCGAAAACTTCCTAGGAAACAGAAAAAGTCCACAATACAAAGAACTAGTTGACAAGATGATCACGTACTATAAAAAACTAGGATGCTTGATGAACTTGAAGCTGCATTTTCTGCACTCTCATCTTGATAAATTTCTGGAAAACCTGGGACACTTTAGTCAAGAATAAGGTAAACCAAGATATTAAAGTTGTTGAAACTCGTTATCAGGGACGCTGGGATGTTAATATGCTTGCAGACTTTTGCTGGATGCTAAAAAGAGAAACACTGGGACAAAACAAGAAACGAAAAAGAAATCCTCTACATAGATCGCTTAAAGGGAAAAGAACTCGATACAGCTCAAAAATATATAATTAAAGTAATATGCCTTTTCTCAACAGTTTTACTAATCAGCCCTTTTAAGAGCTACATTATGTACAAAATCCGATCATGCAACCTCCTCGCGGTGTGCATCGGGTAAGGCCAATGCTGACGGTCCATTATTTAGTAAAATAAACGTGAAAATATAGAAATTTAGATTTCTTGAGGTTATGGAAAAATCCTGAAGGAATAGGGTTAAATGGGCCTCGAATTCTTAATTGGAAATTAGAATTAGAGAATTTTAAATTCATAACCAGCGACCACGAAAACCCCCGAGTAACGAGTTTCAAGCAAATCTGATGAATTTTTCCAAAAAGTGCCCGCCATATTGGTTTGTTGAGGTTATGTCAAAATCCTAATCTGATGGGGTCAAATGGACCCTGGATACAGATTCGGGGACCCCAAAAACGTATAGTAAACATAGTCAGACCTCCAGGTCAGAACTTTTTTTTTGTGTGGCTGTGTAATGAATCGTTACACAAACCTTTGCCCTCCAGGCATCTTCTCACAGACACAACAATTTTCTTACTCAAATTTTAAACCTTATTTTTTATGTTATTTGTTTTCAACAAAAAATTAAAATGCACCGACTCACTTGTGCTTGCTGAATAGTGAACTTATAAATGTGTAATAGTAAGAGGCGCGCGTCTTGATGGCAGCACCGGCTTTTCAATATTTTTTATACACTGCTTCAAAAATTATTCCCCGGACATATTTGTAGGCAATGTAATATTGAGGCATGCTACTTTTTAATAAGCCTTTATTTACATTTTAATTTCAATTAAATTTTTCAATAAATAAGGAAATTCATCCAGGGTGTCACTAATTGCTCACATGTCACTAACTGGTTTCTTTACATTAAAGAATCAATTTAAAGTTATTCCGTATAAAAAATCAGGTTCAGGTTGCTCCATATATAGAATGAAGTCCTTTCTTATCAATTTTGACATTTAAACTTTTGCTCAAACTTGATTTTTTATATGGAGTAACAGCAATTGTGTTTTAATACGGAATTACTTAAACTTAATTCCAAATTTCATGAAACAGTCGGTTTTATGTATTGGAATTCATCCTTTTCCATTTTTTTACAGAATTAAGTTCCCAGTCTCAGCATTTGATTCCCGACGAGTTTCATAGACATCCTGAAGTTGAGTTTACCGAAGATCAAAATGGGAACTTGGTACATATAAACTACGAGACTGCTCTTTTAATGTCAGATGACCATTACATCTATGGAATAGAAGTCGAGCATGAAATTCGTCCATTGTATGATTGTTTTGGGGAAATGGTTATGGTAAGCTTAGAGGACAACCAAAATCATCCAATGAGAGAAGAAATAGCTAGACAACATGGTATTGTCAGTCGGCACCGGCAGCCACAAGAACTTCCTGCCAGGAGGCGACGTCGACTAAATCCTCGATAGAATCCTCGAGAGCTACTTCAAATGCATCACGCCTAATTTAGATAAATAAAAATGTTCGTAGAAAAATAAATATGTATAATCTACTAATTTTATGTGTTTTATGCTTAATATAGGAGTAATAGATACTACATTGTAATATCAATTAGTTCTGTCACTTTTAATCTAACTTCTTAAGCTATATATGTAGATGATTAAATTTCAAAATATATTGAATTAAACAAATATATGTAATGATTTGATGAGCTTTTAATTATTCCCCTTAACCCAATTAATTCGACTAGAATTTTATTGGAAAATTAAAAAAATTATTAGCATGACGAACACGTAGATTAAACTAAATTCATGATTCATGCAAGTCGCAAAAATGAGAGCAGTCCACTTCTTCTAAAAAGTTTAGCAGATTGAGAAAACATATGAACTATTATATTTTTGAGAAATTTATTCGACCTGAAGCTTATGATATTGAACCGAATTGTACACAATTTTTAATATAACTCTGTTAGATGAATGTCCAGTACAGAGTTTTACAAAATATTAAACATTTAAATATTTGTCAAGATTTGACATCTTTTATTTGTAAAACTCAATTTTTGATTGATTCATTCAACTAGTATACCATGTCAAAAAAATTGTGCCTAGATTTCCTTTTTTTATAGTGTTTCAGCAATATTATAATTTACCATATTTCCAGATTTTTCACTTGTTATGGTCATTTTTTTAATAAAAAAGTTTTCAATAAATAAAATCTAAATATCACCAAAGTATATGATGTAAAAAATTTCGTTACTTAAAAATTTATCACTAAAATCAGAAAAATTTATGAAAATATCAAAGTTTGCCAAAAAATTCTGAAATATATCTAAATTTTTCAATTTATAAAACCTTATATATAGTAATTTTATTGCAATAACTTTCTTATTTAGGTGACCCTCAAGAATATTAATGAATGCGCTCCTTCAAATATAAAAATTTTATGTAATTCATTACAGTATGTATTTTCAAGAATTTTACGCTGTTTGCAATTTTCTTCTACTTTTCAACTCATTAGTTAATCAATAAAAGCATCCCTAAAAATATACAAATTTTCATAAATTATTATTTTAGTTCATTAGTAAGGTTTCTTTCGAAAATAATGTACTTTTCTGTTTTTCTTAAGTTTTAAAGCTCTGCATTAATGAAGTGATTCTTTAATGCTTCATATTTAAAAATGCCAATTAATGCAACGCGGGAACATAGGATGTATAAATAAATTTCACTTATTTTTATATTTTATTGTTTTTTGTTGTTTATTTATTATGTAATTTTAAAGAATAAACTTGAAATTTTTTCATTTATGGTTTGACAGAATTCAACCTTATTTTCCTGTATATCCTTTTTTTCAAATTTGAGCTACTTTCTGTAACTTTTCCACCTTTTTGTCACTGCTTAGCTACAAATATATTTTTAATTTCCTTTTCCTAATTTAAAATAATTTAAATAATCGCACTTAAATCATCGTCTAAATCACTGTAGTATGTCGGGTCTAAGTTTTTGAATTTTTAACTATAATCAAGTTTAGAAAAAATGTGTGAAACAAAAATACCTTCTATTTTTTCTCGGAACAGAATTGCATTTTTCAATCACTTCACTTTTTTTCACTTCAGTTCAACAGAGATGCATCTTTAAATTCTTCCAATATCGAAATAACTTTCCCGTCAGTCTTCCGTGAATGCAATTTCTATACATGCAAATTTCCGTGTAGGAATTCATGCTGGCTGAACTGCCCCTCTTTGTTGTAGCCTTATTCATTGTTCCTAGATTTGAAATTATATTAAACATGAAAATTATACAACTTATTATGCTGAAAAAAGATTCTCAGATACGAAAGTTGACAAAAAGAATAAATGATGGTGTACGAAGAAATTAGATCGAAACACGGTCTGTTACAACCGTGGAAGACTCGTGATAAATTTGCGAGAAGGGAGAGAGCTTATTATTTCGCGAAGAAAGTAAAGACTGGGGACTGGTGGTAACGCCCCAAAGGATAGGATAAAGTAACCGGAGATGAGAAAGGACAGAAGGATGAGTACCAGAGGGTGAGGAAAAACTGAAAAGCGACGCCAGAGATAAACGGCTCATCCACTCTTCTATCTCACCAAATCCAATCCTGTCCCGCATTTGAAAGTCTCTCAGAACTAATTATATTCGAGATACCACGCTATGATGCATACCAGTTCTTACTTATCCACAGGTTTAAGCTTCAAGATCGTTTTTATGCATTTACGAGCCAAATTCAGGAGAAACTCGTAATTTAAGATGCGATGAAAAGTTCAACTTTAGGCCCACTTGCACCGCCATTCAAAATTTAAGTTCGGCTTAAAGCTTTCTCGAAAAGACCAACATCATGCCCATGGCCCAGCCCATGAATACATCTTCTCTTTCACGCTAATATTTTGTATCTTGTTTACTATTTTTAAATTAGGGTGAAATTTTTATTTAGCGTTGTAAATTTGACGACTCCTTTGCAATTTCGAAATACACTCTTGTTAAAAAAAGCTTTTTGGAAAGTTATTAGCGGGAATCTTGCAAAAATATTGCACATCAAGTTGCCTCGCACAGGTTTGAATTCTTAATTTTTTAACATATGAATAAATATAAATAGATACATAAATATGAATCTGTGAAAATTTCAAATGAATACTTAGTTCCATGTGAAATTGTGAATGAATTTACAAAAATGAACATTTGCCCTAGCGGGCCCAGTTCACGCGCTCATATTACATGCGAGAAAAACTTAAAAAACATAATAATAATAATAATAATAATAATAATAAGCCGTTCCTTAAAGACCCGAGCGGGAAAGAACGAACAACAAACTACACCACACGCCTAATTGTGTGCTCATTACAATATCATCGTCAGACACTTGACTTAGGTTGTGACTGATGAATGAAAACCCGGGATCACCTAAGATAAAGTAAAAAAATTATTATCACAATCAATAATTATTATTAATTGTCTTATTTTTCATTTCATTATTCTTGTACTTTTCAAGCGTTGAATCGGAACTGAAACTGTTTATCAATTTGACTGAAAAAGCTTCTTAAAACACCTGCAGCTTTGACCATTACATTTTTATTGCGACACTCGCGCTTCGCCCTCAACAATTAGATATTACAGACAGTGATGTTTTAAAAATAAAAGAATGTAGACAGAATGAAATTTAAAATCAGTAATAGGTATTATTATTAATTTTCAATGCTCTTTCGCCGTGTTTGTCTTTCACCGCTGTTATCTTTACACATCGGTCCCGATCATTAAAGGTGGAATTGGTCAATGTACAATGTACAATGTAACAGGTATTAAATAATGCCGCTTTCTGAGCTGCGGTCAGTGCCCTACTGACTGCTAAATGTTCAAGATCTTCTGTACATCTTGCGTGCACATTGCGTGTAGCTGAACTCACAAGCATGTATATTGACCCCATGAGGCATGCTATTTAGTGTTTTGCTTACTGGGTTCAACGCTAAACAGAATCATAATTCACTGAAGGAGTCTCATTGGAAGACAGCCGTCATAATGCGTATAAAGCTAGTTATTCTTGGCTGTTCATGAATAAAATACTTGAAACTGGTACCCTTAAGCATCATCGCACGACTTATAAAGTCGATGCTGCATGGGCAATTTTTGTAAATTTTCGAAACTTCAAACAAAAAGTCATATGTTTCGAAATAAAATGCTTACTTTTAGTGAATGTATGACCTGTGCAAGCTTTTCTGATTTTTACGTGCTTAAGTTATGGCAACACTAATAGGGTACTTGTACCAGAAATTATGCACCATATTTATACAGGGAGCGTTACAATTACTTACCGTTTTTGAACCCGCTAAAACATCTGAATTTGTGATGTTATTCAGCTTTATTTCAGGATTATTGCTTACTCATTCCTTCTCTAGTTGAAACTCATGTCTTCCAATTGAGGAACTTCGGTGTCTTGCTGGTAATGTTGCTTTACACTCAGTTCACGGTGAAACCTTCTTTCATCTGCCTGAAATGTTAGATTTTGCTGCCTTCTTGCACTACTCTTATTATCCCGACGCAGTCTAACAGTAATCACATTAAGTATCTGCCGTTGAGAGCCTATAATCTCATCCAATATTGCTAGTGTCAATATCTCAATGTACTGTAGATGGATGATTTTAGCAACATGGTGTGTCAGCTCTCTCGTTCTATTTCCTTTCAGATATTGAATCAATCGGATAAATTTACACCTTACTTTGCTGACATCCATATCCAACCTCATTTTCTATATGGTTGACCTCGTTCCATTTCTAGGGCAAACAGTGCATTTGTAGCCCTAGATCTGTAGACAAAAAAGTACAATTTTTTTTCTGTTTTTGAAAAACTAAAACACAAAATCAAGATTTATATCAATTATATTAAATGTTAACCCCTATGGATGGTTAAAATGAATATTGTAATGAATTTAGATCAATTAAAATGTATGAAGTAAGACTGATTCACATTGCCTTACTGATGAATCCAGTGAGTCAGTCCGGGACGAAACATAAAACATCTCATTTGTATTTTTCATGAAAATTAATAAATATCTTTTAATTTAATTTCAGAATACAAAAAAATACTATCGACCATAATCCCAATTGAAAAATCTTCTTTACAGTCGTATTGTACGATACCCTAAAATTCCACTATCTTCCATGAGATGAGTCTTTACAATAAGAGAATACACGGATCTGCAGAATATGATACGAAAATCTTTTGGTTCGAGAAAATAATTTCTCAGGTATTCGTTTCTGAGACAGGCTAGTGCCCCATATTCACAAAGTATGTGATGAGCTATCTCCTCACGAAAAACACACTTTCGACAACGAAAGCTGTCACCAGTCCTCATCTTGGATAAATATTTTCCCAGTCGACAGTTCCAGTAGGCAACCCTACGACGATATTAATCAGCCTTCTTTCGATGTTCAAGAGTACATTAGTCCTATTAGTACATGTGATAGATATCAAATTCGTGGAATGCACATTTTTTGTTCCCTTCTAATATCTCGCATGCTCCTCCAGAAGCTATTTATCAATAGGTCCTTTCACCGATTCATACGATACCACAGTAGGGTTCCGAGCGAATTATGGATCGTAAAGCTGCTGTCTTAGCCTGTGCATCTAATTTCTCGTTACCTTCAATATCCTCATGGCCAAGAACCCAGATCAGACTGATTCGGTTTTTATTCACAGCCATCAGAAGATCTTGAAGGCAGCTCTAGACATTAGCCCACTTAAAAATTTCCTCCGAGCAAGTCTTGGTAGCTATTATTTCGGCCTGTAAAATTTCAACTTACTGATATCATGTAGATCTATGACTGAACATGACCATAAGGTTGTTCCTTACTAGGAGGCTATAGACTTCCGCTGCGCCAATCTTTCTTACGAAAAGGTGCAACCGCAGGATTTCCAAAATGACTTCAAGAGCTACACCAGTTGTTTTTTTTAAACACCAGTGATCGCCAACCAGAAAACCCTTTGGAGGCTTTCCAGTTGTTTTATAGTACTGATTAGTTCAGTCCTTAGTAACCAGATCTTCGACGCGTATGCTTTTATGGTTCTGATTATCATTATGTATAAACAGTCAGTGATCCTAGGTTTTTATTTACGATTGCATCAATACCGAGCATCAAGGTTATTTAAGGGTCAAATATTACTCCTAAACATTTTTCTTATTTAAAAAATTCAACTTCCCTACTGTAGAATTTGAGATTGCTAAGGCCAGGAAGCTTTCTTCCTGTGGTATAATGCATGAGCTTCGTCATGTCCGGATTAACGGAGAAACAACGGTCCATACACCACTGTTCTACTATATTGAGCGCTAACTGAATGAGTTCCACGAAGATGCCCTTATGCATTCCTGTTACTAGGATTGCCAGATGATCTGCAAGGCATTGAGTATAAAACCTGATTTGTTATAGATTTGTTATAATTCCTTGATAGCAAAACTATCAAACATTTAGAAAATTCAGAATATTAAGTAATATTTCAAACACCCGCTCTATCTCGATGTCACGAATGTATGTGTTTTACCCCAATTAAATAAAGTTAAATTACTAGTTAAGAGGTAATATAATAAATACTCACCCCTGTAGTTTGTTTCCTTACTACCCCAAGTCGAATAATGTGTGTTAGCATCACATCCGATGAGCAATTGCCCCATATTTCTCTATTCTTTAGATGGTGATAGGTCCTGGGAGTCAAACGGTAGGAACACTGAGTAAATCACCATAGTTTGGCGCCTATTTCCTAAATAGTACTCGATCTTTATTATCACCAATTCTCTAGAAAAGAACCTTGGTAATCCAGTAAGTTTAATATTGTCTCTGACTTAAAATACTACCCTAGGTTTTTCTACGGAATAATCATTAATGAACGGTCCTCTCTTATTATTTAACCCTCTAGCTTTCGCCTTGTGAGTCCAAGGTTCTTGTATTCAGGTACTAAAAGCCTTTTCTCCCGACGGCTATGGCAATTTTCAGGTGACTTGGAAGAGTTGTCTATGGGAGATTTTTGGAAATTTCAGCTGTATCTTCTGTTCCTTCATTTCATTCGGTGTGCTGCTATCAGAATAGGGCCTCTTTGGAGTCCCCATTTAGCTGCTTGGTTTATCCGATTGATTTAAATATGGGCGTCTCAATCTCTTCCTAGCAACTTCCAAGTGCTTAGCTTTGCGTGGTTTTACCGTTTCAATTGATCCTCGGCATCAGCATCGCATGTAGGTCTACCTAAGTCCCAACCTCCCGCTACACCAGGGTTACTCCCAGATGGTTCCACACATTGCAATTCCGAAGTATGCTTTTATGCTCCTCCGATAAATGCCCTCTTCTCAAGAAAAGATGCTTTTTAAAGAAGGATCATTGCAGCCTTCCCTTGGATGTTTTGTTTATGATTTTGCAAAGAACTCATTTGGTTCCTACAAGCAGCTAGAGAAATATTTAGTCAATCTCTACGGAGCCCCATTTGCAAAGGTAAGTGAACTTTACTCTTGTTTGTGGCTAATCAAGGAAAAAAACGGGTTAACCCAAGGAAATTTTCTTTATGAAAACCTAATAATAATCCGCTGCTTAAAGACAACAGCGGTAAAGGATCATCGGCAAACTTCACTATACACCTAATTTTGTGCCTATAACAGCATCATCTAAAGAGTTTAAATATTGTATTATATTCATAACTAACATGTTTAATTACTTTGACCATATTACCACTTGATCCATAGTACGCGACTGATGAAGAAAAATGCAGATCAATCATGATAATGTAAACAAATTATTATTATTTATTATTAATTTTCTTATTATTTTCTTTCTTCAAGCGTTCTAAGTTAAAGCGAAGCACTATGCGAAAAAGTGGTATAATTTCACTGTAAACATTGCTTTGGTTTAGATCTCAACGCCCCCCCCCCCCCCACGATTTCATTCCAAATATGAAAAAATAAATTCCCTAATTTTCTATTTTTTTATTTTAACAGTTGCCCGTTTTGACTTGAAGTTTCCCCTGTAATGCATGGGAAACAATCACTTTTTTGAGTTTTTGGAATAATTTTTTAGGGTATGAAAAAATGTGACGGGAAAGTATAGGAGCTTGTAGAAAATTATCCAATGAAGAATTTCGCGTATCAGACATATGGGTTTGACACCCCTTAAGCACCACCACGAGTACCTGAAAACTACCCTTAAACCCAAAAATGTCAATTCTTCATTAAATCGACCTTTTGAGCACTGTATTCTGGTATTTTTTTACTTAAAATTATTATTATTGATCTAGTGGAATATTTATTATCATTAGTTAATAATTTTTAATTATTTAAACAAATAGAATATGTTTAAATAATTTTTTTTTGAAATTTCGTTTTTTTCCATAAAAATTATTACTTTTGTTTTAGTGGAATATTTATCAATATTGGTTCATTAATTTCTAATTATGCAAAAAAATTAATAGTTGAATAGTATTATTGGATGAAAATAAATAATAATTTATTGTTTCAAAAATTGAAAAATAATTTTTTTTTTATTTATCTCACTTAATGAAAATAAACTGGCAGTTCAACGAATTTTTGAAGAAAAAAACATTTTTCACACAAATTTAAAAAAAAAATAATCAATCAATGTTGATAAATATTCCACTAGGTAAATAATAATATTTTTTGATACAAAAATTATGTAAACAAATTACATTTGTTTAAAAATTTAAAATTAATGGACTAATATTAATAAATATTCCACTAGAACAAGAGTAATAATTTTTAAGGAAAAAACGAATTTTTAGAAGAAAAAATTTAAACAAATTCCATTTTTGTAAATAATTAAAAATTAATTAACCAATTATAATAAATATTCCAATCTACCAATATTAATAACTTTGAGTCAAAAAAGACGAGAATACAGTGCTCAAAAAGTCGATTTCATGAAGAATTGACATTTTTGGTTTTAAGAGTAGTTTTCAGGTACTCCTGAGGGTGTGTTACGTAGGGGTGTTAAACGTATATGTCTGATACACGAAATTCTTCGTTGTATAATTCATTATAGGGCCCCATACTTTTCAGCAACATTTTTACAAACCCTAAAAAATCATTCTAAACACTCCAAAAAGTGATTTTTCCTCATGCATTTTACATGGACAACTTCAAGTTAAAACCGGCACCTGTTAAAATAAAAAAAAATGTATTTAAAAAATCAGGGAATTTCTTTTTTCGGATTTTAAAGGAAATAGGGGGATCGTTTCCCCCTATTATGGAAAAATTTTTCCATGCATTTTTGGACCACCCTAGTAGATACCTATACTATACAGGGCCAGGAAAAAAGTATTTTCCACATTTTTATACAAAATACTATATAAAAAACTATATTATAATGCTTATAATAATAAAAAACGCTATAAATTTGAAAACACCTGTCACAAAATTTT
>JAAAKG020146100.1:0-10741 GCA_010014905.2 Druon quercuslanigerum
AAAAGAGAAAAAAATATCAACAATTCGTGTTTACTGAATTTCATTATTTATATATATTATATATATATATATATATTATATATATATATTATATATATATTTATTATATATATAGAATGGGTCCAGCAGACCCGAAACAAATTCTAACTGAAATATTTTCCATTTATAGAGACTTGACTCCATTTTTTTCAATTTGTAGTTGAGTGTCTTGCAAAAATGATTATTACAATAATAGATATTGAGAATAATTGCGTATAATAAATATTTTGCAAAAAATGAAAGCTTTTTGGAAAAAACACAGTGCTGAAAAAAGCGTCGTGATCCCTAAGATCCGTTCTAGTACTTGAGGGTTAAGTGGTTTCAAAAGATTTCGAAAGTGGGCAAACCGTTAGTTAATACTGAAGCATGATTATTTTAAGAAAAAAAAATATTTTTTCGTTATTATTTTTATAGCGTTACCAGTCAGACGTATTTAAAACTAATCTAGACCTTTTTAGTGCGATACTCAGTACTTGAAATACGAAAACATTAAATATCAAAAAATTTAAAATATTTTCTATTTTATGCAAACGTATAATTATAATTTGTTGTTATTTTTCTACAGAAAATGGTATCACCCATGCTGCACCATGTAGGAATAATAACAGCGAACCCCCAAATTATGCGAATCTGGCTCAGCAGCTTCACTTGCATCCTAAGTAGATCCTTGAAGACTGACATAGCCACCTCTGCAAGCAGACTAACCAAATAGTTTATCAAGCCCATCACCATTTTACTGAATTTTGTTGAATATAGAATATAATTTTAAGAAAGTACCCAATTTTATTTTAATTAAAACTTTAAGTATGTTCATCCTGTGTAACGTGGCACTATCAAGAAGGCCAGGAAGTCCCTCACGCAACTCACATATAGAATAAACAAACAATATAAATGTACAATGCATATTCAATATTCCTTAATAAAAACTGTACAGCTGAGTTTACTTTTACTTTCTTTAATATCAACTTATTTTCCCAGGCGGAAATATTATATATAGTTTAAATTTAGTGTGTAGAGTTATATATCATTTTTATTATTGATGTAAATTTTGTTTGTGTGCTGGTTTAAATAAATATCATTAAATTATTTATAAATCTAAAGGTTGTGAAAAAATGTCTCTATCTCCGCTGGGACCTCAACCCAGGACCTTCAGATTTACGGTCTAATGCTCTTACCAACTGAGCTACGGAGAGGCAAGAAAATTTTCTTCACAACCCCTTACAAACTGGATAACGATGTCATTCTTTATACTTGTAAAATTTTTTTTTCCAAACATGAATTAATATTTTTATTGTTGTCAGTTGGCAAGAACATCAGACCGAAAATCTAAAGGTCCTGGCTTTCAGATCCCAGCGGAGATAGAGACATTTTTTTACTATCTTTAGATTTATCAATATTTTAGTAATATTGATTTAGACCAGTAGACAATCAAAATTAACATCTAAAATTAATAATTATAAATAATATTCGTTTGTTTTATACATTTTTGCATTAAACAAATGAATATTATATATAAAACTTTACACTATATACTATAAATATTTTTTCACTTTGATTTTATTTTTGGTTTTATGTTGCAGAAGTAAAATGCATACTAATTTCCAAAAAATATTATACTAAACTGTGATAAATATAGAAACGTTTCCGGAGCTTTTCTAGCGAGACTCTTCTAGATAAACTTTTAACAAAAAATAGTTGGATTTTTAAGCATAGAGATGAAATTTCAATTAAGCGATTAATTTGAACTAGAATAGTTAAATTTTTAGTTTAAAAAATAAATTTGTAATAACCAATAAATCGAATTATCCGAAAAACAGTTTACTTTTCAACCGAAAAAAAACGTCTTTAAATAATGAACGCAAAGCGATTATGCTTTCTGTGGAACCAAAAGGGGTAAACTTCAATACGCAAAATCCCTCAAAATCTTTAAAATAAAAGTTGTAGATCTTATCGAAATACATTTTTTATTATACATTTTTTTCTACTGATCATAGTTGTTGAGAAAATCAGCGATATAAAAGGGTCGATGTGCTTGCAGGAGGATTGGATGACATTTGGGATAAGTGACACTCGGAAACTGATGTCAGATAAAAAGTACCTCCGTGAAGATAGTACTACAATTTAAAAAATTGTATTTTTCCTAAGCGAGGTGGAAAAGTGGTTCGAGATGTGACTAATCACTTCTCTGTGCACCGTGGCAAGCACGTGTTTCTTCAAAGGCCGAGATGGAAAAGTGGTTTGAGATGTGACGAATCACTCTTCTGTGTCCAGTCACTCTTCTGTGACTAGCTACTAGCACATGTTTTTTAAAGTGTCAGTTGGAATGGTGGTTGAAGATGTGACCAATCACACAAATACACTCTTCAAAATAGTCGAATCTTCCCGTCGTGAAGAGCGTGAACAGGTAGCAAACCAAAAACAATGGATGTAACTAGGAAACTATCACTCGTATAAAAATGATTGCAATAAAAAAATATGTATTTCGATGAGATCTGCATTTTTTTTTTAAAAACATTTGTTTAAATTTAACATACTGACTGAGATAAACGCTACAAATCATGATTACTATGAGTTTTTTATGGCGTCTTCTTGAAAATCAAACCGGGAATTTTTACTATAACCAGCACTAATCGTCACTTAAAGGGACAAGGGATATGGGCGTCGAAAATTTTATTAAAACCATCACACTTATAAAATCACAGTTTTCCCAACCACAACTGCTGTTTCATTTTATACTAGCTGAAAAATACTGGGTCACGCTAAAAGAGCAATAAGATTTTCTCCTATCAATACCTTTTTTGAATTATACAAGACATTAAGACAAAACCACCATCTAACCGGTTCTGTTCTATCAATAAAAAGTAAACTCGACTCATGCAAACAAGGACAAACGGAGACAGTATAAAACTTCTCTTTGCGGTTCGAGCAAATCCCTAATGAACTGAAATAGGCAGTTTAAGCACAATCCCTTACAGATGCAGACGAAAGGAGAATCAAATTAAAAAATAAATAATATGAAAGTCTCAACCGATGCTGTGGTTAAGTGAGGCCCAACCTTCAAGAAACGCTCCTTTTAGACCAAGACCCTCAGCCCGCTTCATTCCTCGACCAATATCTCCCACACCTCCAGGCACTGAACCACACTATACCTTTGGCTGAAAAAGCAAAAATGATATGCCATCAGTTTAGAAAAATTGGACACTTCGCAGCTGAGTCTTACTCAAATAAAACGCAACATTTTCAATAAGGCGAACACCAAAAGAGACCGCCACAAGTAAGAAATATATTAGGTCAGTCATTGGAACCATTTCAGGAAGAAGTGTCACAAAAAGGAATGGAGAAACAAATCCAATACGAAGAATCAGCATAATATCTACCATATGTGAACAATTTAAATTAATACGAAGAAGAAGAAGTAATGGATAAGAATAAAAATTACTATTCGAGACAGAAACTGCGGCAAATTTAATTAAAAAAGGTACCATCCCCAACCTTTTAGCCTTTATATACAAAAAGAAATTTGCGATGGGTAACAATCTGTAATACACAAATGAAGTATGCTATTTAAATTATTTCGGCAAAATCCACCTATTGCATCTAGTTGATGATGATTTTTCATTATTGAAAGATGAAGTTATAGGTCAGCCTTTGTTAAGTAAACTTGCCCGCCACGCAATAACACCGACTTATCTTATGCTAGATAATATTAAAACAAAATTAATTATCGAAAAAGAATACCTAGTACCCAAAACAGCCAAAGTATGTAAAATATCTATCAACAAAGAAAATCAACATATTTGGTTTGAAAAACAGCAAAGTATTCCTAATAGCATCTTCACTATCCACAAAGTAACTATCACCGTGACATACTACAATTATTTGGAGAAACTCAATAAAGTTATTATTAACCAAAAGTACGAGAAAAATAAAATTACCAAAACACCTGTACCACGCATAAGAAAAAAATCAATTTAACTTGAAGAAGGAACAAACTGATTTTACGAAAAACATAATAAATTCTAGGAACTGCTAAATAACTCAAAATTGAACCACATAGAGAAGTAATACGGGGACATTATATACAAAATACTATCCAAATAGTATCAAGCATTCGCTCTCGCAGGAAACCCTTTCCCCTGCACCACATTAATACAGCACGAAATTATCCTAAATTCTAGTAAAATTATCAATCCAGGATGACACCAACTTCTCGAAAAACATAGAGAGTTTGCTCTAGAAGAAACGCAAGAACTTATCGATAAGAGTATAATTAGACATTTTCAATCTCCTTTTAACTCACCTTTATGGATAGCCACAAAAAGGAAGGTAAGCTGAGAATAATACTCGACTATAGGCAGATCGAAAAAGATACTGATCAAGACGCCTACCCATCAGCAATGATCGACGATATATTAGACCATCTAGGAAGAGCATAATTCTTTTCGGCCTTCGATTTAAGTGCAGACTTCTACCGAATTTCGATTAAGGATGATTGTCAAAAATAGGCGGCATTTTCAACGCAACATGGACTTTTTTAGTGCACTCCTAGGCTTTTTGGCTTGAAAAATGCCCCAGCTATCTTCCAAAGAATGATGGACCGAACATTCCACGGTTTAAAAGGCAAAAACTGCTTTGTCTGCAATGACGACATCGTCATATTTGGCAACATACTTCAAGAACACTACAAAAATCTTAATCTGGTATTAACAGGATAACGGAACTAGTCAAACCAAATACAAAAAAAATTGCAAAAAACTTCATTTCAAAGAACTCAAAACAATTAAGAATGCAAAATAATTTTTAGGTCTAGCGGGTTATTACTAAACGTTTATAAGATATTTCTCCACTTTTGCAAAACCTTTAACGAAATTGACACAAAAATACACACCGTTTAATTGGACAACATCATGTAAAGCATCTTTCACAACACTCAAAAAGCACTAACGTCAGCACCAGTCTTAAAGTTCCCGGACTTTAAAAATCATTTTACTCTAACTACTGACGATTTTAACTACGGACTAGGGGCAATCCTCTCTCAAGAAGGGCATCCATGCCTTTTTATCTCCAGAACACTAAATAAAGTTGGGAAAATTACACTACGAGTAAAAAAGAACTCCTTGCTATTGTTTGGACATTCAAACGCTTACGGCAATATGTTATAGGTAATAAATGCAAAATCCAAACCGAACACGAAGCCCTGTTTTGGCTTCTTAATATAAAATATACAAGTTACAGTATTTTGCGGATGGATGGCCTTTAGAAGAATACAAATATTAAAGCGAAAATTTAAGAGGAAAGTAAAACAAGGTAGTTGACTGCCTTTCTAGACTTCTCCTGATTTACGACGATGATATAGGAAAAGCATTTGCAAAAGCTGAAGATACTTTTAAAAATGCTATGAAATCAGCTGGCCTAATAAACAAAGCAGAAGACACACAAAGCTTGGCGCTAGAGCAGGCAGAAGGTCCAATTAGCAGACATAGAAATTTTCAATAAGCCAGGAATAACTGAAGAAAAAACACTAGAGGAAGGAGAGAAAATAAAACTGCCTCCAAAAAAAACGAAGAAACCTGTAGATGAACCAGAACCTTTGAAAACCGAAAAAGTACATGAAAATAATAATAACCAGGAACAAGGAATTCTTAAAACAGAAAACATCTACGCAGATTTTATGCAATAGAGACTGCAGCCAGTCCCTGAAAAGATTAAAATTAAGCATAATGCTATAGGGAAACTATGGAAGAAAATAACAAAAGGAGACCTACCACCATATAATGAAGAACAATTTCTGAGAAAAAGAGGACATTTAATAGATGAAATTCTAGCTACTTTATGTTTCACAAAAACCAGAGAACTATACAGGGAAGCAAAAGAAAAAATTATACAAGAAGCCCGCACAGAACATCTAGGTGAACGAAATACACTCGACAAAGTCAAGCGATTAGGAAATTGGACAAAATGGATGAAGAAAGGTATTTTAAAACCTACCCAATCTGTCAGCTCCACAAAACAGCAAGAATTAAATATTAAATGGAGAGCCTAATACCCGATTTCCCACTGAAACCTAATGACAAAATCTCGTTAGACATCTACAGACCCCTACCAGAAACACATTGTGGAAACTAGTACACCATAAGTATACAGGAGAGATTAACAAGATAAACTTTGTCATTACCCATGAAAGAGGAAACCTCCGAATCTATCATTACGCAGATGATATTATATCTACACATCATTATATCTACACATTCGGAGACTTAAAAACAATACTGACGACCAAGGTCAAAATTTTTTATCCGACATGATGCATTAATTCGAGGAAACATTAAATATCAAACCTATAAAAACCACATCGTTCAATAGCCAATCTAATGAAACATCGAAAGAATGCCCTACATATTATGTAACTGGATCGCACAAAACAATAGTCATAAATAATAAAAATTAGGAGGACAACCTAAAGCTAGTACACTTCGGAATAAACAACAACAAAAATCAAACGACAGGATTCTCGCCCTACGATCTAATTTTCGTTAGAGAATCCGACACCCTATCTGCAATCCAATAAAATCCAAGGATTGCGTAACAAAACCTAACCTAGAAAAAGGAAAAGCAAGCACAAAGCAAACTTAACAAAAACCAGGGATCGAATCCAATTAAAAATGATAAGAGGAAACAGTACCTAGATTTAAAAATTGTTAAACATCACCCCGTCTAGAAAATCAGAGTAAAAATAAAAGTTAAGAACAATGGCAATTTAAATTAAATGAACAATAAAATCATAAATATTCTGGACAAAAAAATCTTAAAATCCTAACAAAAAATCAAGTGACCACTGTTCACATTGATAACACTAGGCCATATTTTATAGATGATAATCCTGTGGATCCTAGCATTCCTCATACCAACTGTAGGTAATAGAAGGAAAAATATATGTAGAATATATCTCAAAAGTACAGCTGTGTCATGAAATCAGGCGAATAATCATCGGCTTTAATCTAACATCAGCGAAGAAATGCATCGACTCTATTAGTAACATATTTGAACTCGCTTAAAAAGTTTGTAATCGAAACTGCACTCATCAATTACAAATTCAATTAGTCAATAGCAGACTGTATCTGTTGAAAGAAAAAAAAAACAATTGTCTTAAACTCCTATGAAAAAAAGAGCAAAAAGAGGCCTAGCTAACTTTATAGTTGACATTTCAAAAACATAGAATAAAGACATAGCCTCCATCTGTTCGAATCACACTAAAAGATTAAAATTAGTGTTGTATTCATCCTAAATGAATTACAAATTTTATTTAGGTCAGGGAAATAAAAAAAGAGAACTTTCGCGAAAGATTAGTACGGGACTAAATTTAGTGACGAAAGGTAGCTGCGTAGACTCTAAACTTTTAATGACAGCCATAATTGTAGATCAGACCACGAAATATATGGGCACTACTATCAACGCAATATCCGATAGCAAACATGGTATTCTGCACCCACAAATCCTTACTTCGACCGTACTAAAGAAAACAATACAAGAATTTGAGAAAAAGCATCGTACCCGCTACCACTTCGATAATCATAAGGACTTAAACATATTATTCCTATCCCAGTAGCATTCCAAAGACCTTCCCGTGTTTGTTACACTATGTAACATACATAGCCGTGAACGACGGATATATTACAATACAAAAAAAAATTAGTGTTAGATACATCCCGTAACAACGATATAAAAAAAGTAGATATCAAGGAAACAACCCTTATAACAGAAAGAAATTCTAAGTTATATAACAGTTACTATACCCTTGACTTAAATTCCGAAACTATACTGAAAACAGTTGCATGGTTTAACACAACATACTAAACAGGTTATGATTTAGGTGATTTAGATAAAATGAAAAACAGACTTATTCAGCTGCCGAAACAAATAAGCAACACAGAATTAAAACAGGCTAGATTGAGTTTAGAGGGTACAGAAAAAATGTTACAAAAAAATTATTTTTTACAAATTATTTTGTACAAATTAAGAATATATGTAATTTTAAAACGTCGTTACCTACAACGCTTTGGTGCATCCATTTTTATAAACACCATCAAAAGAAAAGCCAGTGAGAGGGTGAAGAGATTAATACTTTTTTAGTTTAAAAACACTAGAAAAGGAGTGCTGTAAAGGCAGTCAGAGTTTTTCCCACCAAGCATCCAGCGAGGTCTAAATATTGTACGACATTGTACTCTAAACCTCTATAAGAATAGTGATATCTCATAAGAGATATCACTAGTTTTTGAAAACAAAATCTTGGTTTTGAAATTATTACAAAACAGTCAAAACCAAATATTTCAAAATATATAAATTAAGTGTTGACACTTTTATAGATGGAAAAAATTCCCGTTTTAAACATTTTTTTATAAATGTACTAAATAATTCCGGAAAATAATGTGAATAAAACATGCCTATCACTTGATTTTAATAAGTTAAACCGTATACACACTAACAAGTATTAAAAATGTTACAAATGCGTAATTCGATATAAGAATTTAATAAATAAATGGTTTGGTTACATTTTTTTTTGTTATGACACAAAAAAAGCTCTAATTTGAAAATTCAACCTTCTTGATAGAAAATTTACCTATTGGATTAAGAATCAACTTTTTGTTAAATATTTATATTTGCTGCATGAAAATTCTAAAAATTTGTAGAAAATTCGTAGTTTTTGCTTAAAACTAGCAATTTGGTTGTAATTGTCTCTCAGCCTTTACTTAAAAATCTTTCTTAGTTAAAAATTTAACGCTTTTTTAAATAAAAACAATTGTTCTCATTTGAATTGTTATAAATTTACTATCGTAGACAATTTATAACACTAGTTAATAAATACGCACTTATTAATTCGGATGTACAGGATACGTGATAAAAATTTCCATCTTTTCAAATAACAGTAAAAATTTGCTTTTAAAAAATAATTATCAGTTATCGCTAGAATTTTTATTCTATTAGATAGAGTCACTTGTAAAAATAATTGGTGCAAAAATACGCAACATATTTTTTAAGTGGTCTACCCAGTAACTCAACTTGAAAAAAACGTTATTTTCGCGATTTTCTCTTTTAGATTATGTATAAATATTATGATGTAAAATTAAATAGGCTGAGTAAATGTACTCTTGAAATACAATAAACAATTTATATATATAATAAACATTTTATACAGTTATTATACTTGAAAATGTCAGTAGAACGCAACGCCTCGAATAGTAGGTAGGTCCGGCTTGTTGATAAAATCTCGGAGCAGGTTTATCTGAAACCAAAAAATAAAAAAGTTTTAACTTTAGTATGACAATGGCTATTTCCTCTATGAATTTTTTTTTATGTTAAAAAATAACAAAATAGCAAAAGAAAAACAAATAAAAGCGAGTTTTTTGCACCATTTTTCTAATACAATTTATAGTTATTTTCAGAAGTAATTAGAAAAAATTTATGGCGGACCTAGCCATTGTCATACTAAAGTGAAAACTTTTGGATTTTTTGGTTTTAGATAAGTAAGTATAATTAAGTATAATAAATCCTTCATCGTAATATTTATACACAATCTAAAAAAAATCGGGAAAATAGCGTTTTTTTCGGGGTGTGTTACAGGGTATGCCCCTTAAAGATATAAAAAATCTTTATTTTGCAGCCATACAAAATTTTTGTCGAATATACTAAAGTTATTAAATTGCAGGGAAATTACGTTTCATGATTCTTTAATCTGTTTTGACGTTTTTATTTTTTATAAAATTATTAAGGGAAATTAAAGACATGTTTTAGTTTATTGATGGATACATTCGGCTCTTTTATTTACAAAATAATCTGGGGAAATTGTGTTTAGTAAAAGAAAATTTCGCAAGAGTTTCGTCTGTTCTCTTCAGACCATGTACATGAGATTGATAACATTTTATTTCATAATAAGCAACCTTGACAAATTATTACTTTCGTAAATAAAATTTTCTGTACCCTAAAAAGCTTTGGAAGTTACTAGAAAGAAAAATTATATGAAAACGTGTATTACTTTTACTATTTTTTAAAGCAGTTTTGTAAATTTTCTATATATATATATATTTATTTATTTTTTTTTATTCATTCATTAAATAGCTGAAATTATTTTCAGTTTTACTGAAAAAAATTTTGTTTAAAGGAAAAAAGATGACGTTTATTTGACCGTTTTGAGAAAAAATATAATTCTCTCTAAGCTATTAGTTATGCAAAATTTGTTTAAAACTTTTATGTAAAGAACTAGAAAACTGTACAACCATAAACAAATTTTGACAATCAAAAAATATATTCAGTTTGAAATTAATGTAATATAAACAACCAGAAGGCAATATTTGATATCTTTCATTGAAAAGTAAACAAATGGTGAACATCAAATCCATAAGCAAGTATGCTATGCAATTGAGTAACTCAAAAAATGCATAAGTTACAAAATATTTTTTTAAATAAAAATTATAATGTTCTTAACAATACTTTGACATATTTTATAAAAATGTTTAACTTTTCTTTAAAGGGAAACAATCAATGCCTTAAATTAAAAACAAAAAATCTCATCACGCCCAGCTCGCTTCGCTCGCAAGTTTGAGCGCGCCTATGGCGCGCGTATGTTGGAACTCGCGCTTCGCGCTCGATAATGTATTAACCTCGCGCTTCGCGCTCGGATATTTATACTTTGTGCCCGGAATGTTTT
>JAAAKG020146101.1:0-10741 GCA_010014905.2 Druon quercuslanigerum
AGTAGACAAAAAACAATCACCATCATTTTATTAACATTTATCATCTGGTCAAAAACTTAAACAACAACACATAAAAAGACTATTTTTCAATAAAAAAATTGAATAATTCAATTTTCAGTAAAAAAATTAATGTTTAAAGAAGAAAATATATTTTTAACTAAAATTATGAAATATTTAACTAGTAGAGTTCGAGAAGGAAAATATTTTTAACCAAAAAATAAACAAATTTTCAATAAAATTGCTCATTAAAAAATATTAATTTTTAATAAAAATAATGAATTTTCAATAAGAAAATTAATTTTTAAACAAAACAGTTAATTTTTTAATCAAGTAAACTTATTTCTAACCCAAAAGATGAATTTTTAAACAATGAGATTAAATTTGAAAGAAAATAATAATTTTCTACAAAAAAAGTCAATTTTTTACCAAAACAGTTTTTTTTATAAATGCTCGCGTGCTCCAAAAAATAAATTAATTTTTTTTTTTAAGGCAAATTTACATGCAAATTGTTAAATTATAAGCTAAAAAAGTTCAATTTTCATTTTTTCTATTTTCATCAATTTAATGAATTTTCAACCAATTGGACGAATTTTCAACAAAAAATAGAATAGTTGAATTGTGCGCTGAAATTTTATTTTAAAAAAGTCGGCTTTTGAGAAAAATAGTTAAATTATTGATAAAAAATTCCTTTTCTTTCGAAGAAAAAACAGGTTTTCAGTAAAATAGCTCATTTTCCTACTAAAGAAATGAATTTTTAATTAAAATGTTGAATCTTCAAAAAAAAAATTATTTTTAAGAAGAGTTTATTTTTCAACCGAATAAATTTATGTCTAACATAAAAGATGAATTTTTAACTAATTTGATGCATATTTAACTGGAATACATCAATTTTCAACCAAAAAGATCAATTTTCGAACAATGAGATTAAATTTTGAAGAAAATAATTATTTTCTACCAAAAAGTCAATTTTCTACCAAAAAAGTTTTTTTAAACAAAATACACGCTTGTCTCACCAAATAAATGAATTTTCAATTAAAAAAGTAAAATTTACATTCCAATTGTTAAATTTTGAACTAGAAAAGGTCCATTTTCAGCTAAAATAGTTCAATTTTCCTTCAAAAATATAAATCTTAACAATAACAAAAATCGGGTTTTGAGAAAATAATTTAAAATTTCAACCGGTATATTTAAATTTTTAGGTGAAAAATTGATTTCTAACAAAGTAATTATATTTCTTAAAGGCGATGATTTTTAATGAACATGCCGAAAACAAGAGAGTTTAGCTTTTACACGTAAGCAGTTGAATTTTCAAGAAAAAAAGGTAAATTCCAGACGAAAAAAATGTATATTATAATTCAGAAATATTTCCTCTTCGAAATACTACTTCTACTTTAAAAAGCTACTTGAAGTGCTCTCTTTTTCGAACATTTGGAAGAAGGAACTTTCAAATAGTGACCAATTTTCACTTGGATCGTATTGTTTAAACTCCTTTCTACTAAATCCCTGTTTTAATTCTTTAAAAATATTCCCGCTCCATGTAAAAAGTTTCCTGTTATAATTAAAAATTCTTTAGATAAAGTATACATCGATTTTTTAAAGTGACTAAAATTATTAAAATAATGAAAACTTGAATTTAGCTACGATCGGAAGTAAATCCCCGGTTTTCAAAATTTAATTCCCAGTAATTTCCTTACCATTTCCCTATAAAGTCGCCAACCTGTAGAAGCCATTCCACAAATAAATGAAATATGAAAACAGAATGTTGAACTTTCTTACAATATTATTTCAGTTCACATTTTATTTTCATTCGAAAGGGATTAAATGAAATTAATTATGAAGGCCAGTTTAGATTTTACTGAAAAAAATTTCTTTATTCTTTCTCTTTTTTTATCAAGTGCTAAATTATATTCTATTTATTTCGCACTCACAATAAAATCTTCGCGCTAAGAAAAGAGTGAAAAATTACTTTCTTCTAAAAAAAATACGACTTTGAGCCTCTTTCCTTTTTTCTAGAGAATTCGACACAAACAACACCTTTCCTTTCAAGAAATAAAATTTGTATAAAAATAAATCTGGTCTGACTTGAAAAAAGAAATACGAATTGTAAAAATAAACTTCGTAGGATTTTTACATTTTTCTAAAAAAAAAAAAGGAAAGAGGGTTGAATCGCTTGAAAAACAAAACAAAAAAAAGAGTACCTTTCATATTATGACTTACTTACAAAGTAGTAGAAATACAAATATCTATTGTTTATGTACACATTTTTGTTTCAAACTGAAATTATAATGAATAGAGAATTAAGAACTTTAAAGTAGGAATAAAATCAAGTGGATCGAATTTTTTCCTCGCCTCCTTCGAGTCTATATACACCGATGTCTTATTTATACAGCGATACATGATAAGAATAATTAATCATTACAATCTAAATTGTATTTGTAATTGTAAATTAAAGTCTATCTTAATCAGGCTTTGAAAAATCTCACAACTCGGACCACGTATTGTCTACAAATTGGACATTCCGACATTTGTTTGCCGCAATTAATACAGCAGGCCATGTGGCCACATTCGAGAATTACACACTCAATGGGTGCGTCTAAACACACTTTACAAAGTGTCTCATCATCCAGATTATCTATATTTGCTGGAAAAAAATAGAATAAATCAGTAATTATTTCCTGTTTAAAAAAGGGGATAATTTCTTGCAGGCCTTGGACTCACTTCGAAATACATAAACAGTGTACAAAATTCAATTATTTGAAAAAATAGCGTAAAAATAGATTTTAAGAGAATTAATTCAAACCAAAAAATAGGTATTACCATACTGATCCAAATCAATCAATATAAATTCGATAGAGGGATTTAAATCGTTCCATTTAAATGCAATTAAATAGAATTCCTAAAATTTAGATACTTTCAATTAAATTCATAAAATTTGCAACCAATTTAAAATTTAATAATGTCTTTTTTTAATAAAGAAAATGTACAAACAAATTCATAACAATGCAAACGAACTCATCAAAATACATGGTAATTCGAAATAATTGAGAATTGAAAGGAATTCAGAAGAATTCAAAATAATTCAAATGAATTTGAAAGAATCAGAAAATTTAAAAACATAATATATTGAAAAAATGATTAAAAATTAAATTCCAAATATATCAAAGAAACTGAAAAGCAAATAACAGGTTAAAAAACAGAAAAAAGCAAGAAAATAAGAAGCTATAAGAAAATTCAAAAAATTCCAGAGAATTCAGAAGACTACAAAGAATTGAAAACAAAAAAAAACAGTGCATAAAAATTCAAAATAATTAATTAAACAAAATTTAAATAAATTTAATACAAAATAAAGATTAATTTAATACAAAGCAATTCAACTCAGCAGAGGAATTTCAATTAACATTCAATTTTTCAAGTAATAAACTCATGTGGAGTCCAAATATGAAACTGTGTAACAAAAAAATTAACTTGATTTTTTTTGGAAAAATTAACTTCAATCTTTATTCACAACATTATTCTACGAAATATAAAAAATTATGAATTATTAAAACCAAATAAGAAAATCTAACTATTTTCATTGAAAGTTCATTCTCTTCGTCAGAAAATTCTAATTATTAAATTTTTGTTTCAGAATTTATCATGTTGCTTAAAAATTTCATTATTGGGTTTAAAATTCAACAGTTTTCATGAAAATTCAACAATTTGGTTCTAAAGACATAATTAGTTGAAAATTAAACGATTTTGATGAAACATCGTATTTTTAGTGTGAAAATGAAACAATTTCATTCACATTTCTTTATTTCTGGACGAAATTTTTTTTTTTTTTTAAATTAAACTATTTTGATGAACATCAATCTTTTTTGTTCAAAAGTTCATATATTTTCCTCGCAATTTCACCTTTTCTAGTTGGAAGTGCAAGTGTCTGGTTCAAAATTAATCTATATCGGTCGAAAATTCACTTTTTTGACGATAGTTCTATAATTTTGTAAAAATTTGAACTAGATGCTTCAAAATTTAATTATTTTGCTGAACACTCGTATTTTTTTGAAGAGAATCAATTTTTTGTTCGTTAAAAATGCAATTGTTTGCTAGAAAATTAATCTGCTTTAGTTGAGGATTCAAGTATTTTGTGGGTTAAATTTAATAGTATTTTATTTTAAATTAAAATTTATTTTGATTGAAATATCAACTATTACAACAACTATTACTACTTTCTGAAAAGTTGAATTTTTCGTGTGAAAAGACATAATAATTTTTGAAATTTCGTTTATTTTTTTGTTAAATTTTTTAAACTCAAAATTTACCTTGTTTCTTGAAAATTACTTTTTTTGTTGAAAGTTCATACTCTTGGCTTGAAAATTTAACTGTTTAGTAGAAAATTCGTCCTTTTGGTTTAAAAATTGAATAATCCAACTGTTTTTTTATTATTTTTTTTACGTTTTGTATTTTGACTTTATTTATTTTTGGTTGAAGATTCATAATTTTATTAGAAAATCTGATTGTTTTTTCTTGTTGTGACACACTAATTAGTTTAACTGAAAATTTAACTATTTTGTTGAAAATCCAGCAGATTCGTTAAAAATTAATTTTTTCGTTAAAAATTTGTCCTTTTGGCTTGAAAATTGAACAATTAAGATAACAAATTCAATTATTCGGTACAAAATTAAACTTTAAAAAATTAGCTTTTTATGAAAAAATAATCCTAAGAACTAACCAAATAACATTTGGACTAACATCACATCAATACTTCAAACTAATTAGTCAACAATTTATGTACTTTGTTAAAAATTCATATTTTTAGTAGAAAATTAATCTTCTGTGTTGAAAATTCATTTATTTCACAAAAAATTCAAATATTTGAACTACTTTCCTAAGAATTAGTTTTTTTTTCTGTTGAAGATTTACAATTTTTGTTGGCACTTCATCTCTTTGGTTTGGGAAATGCATTTCTATGGTGAAAACAGATTTTTTGGGTTAAAAGTTATTTTTTTTTACTTATAATTTAAGTATTGTATTGAAATTGAACTTATATGTTAAAACTTTATAATTATGGGTAGAAAATTCAACTATTTTGCAGAAATTTGAACTGTTTTGTAAAAAACTGTTATTTTTTATTGTTAGTTTACAAATTCAAGTATTTCATTGAAAATGCATAAAATTTGTTGAAAATTCATCTTTATTTGTAGAAAATTAATCTTCTCTGTTTAAAACTTATCCTTTTGCTTGAAAATTTAACTATTTATTTGAAAATTTTAATTTTTTGTCGACATTTTTCTGGTTAAAAATATAACGTTTTAGTTGAAAACTAATCTGCTTTGGTTAAAAAATTAACTATTTTACTAAAAATTTGTCCTTTTTGGATCAATTTAACTTATTTTAATTAAAATGAAACTGCATTCTCGTCTAAAATATCAACTATTACATTTCTTATTAAGAATTCACCTTTTCCATTTTTACAGACCCAAAAAAAGGAGTTACGTGGTTCGAAAGTTCAGAAAAATGCTATTACTTAATTATGTACGATCCCTAATCAGCAATTGAGACATATCATTTCAGCCAATTAGCGAAAAATTTCAAAAATATTTTTTAATGGAAAGTAAAGAAATGGTGGCATTCGCGGAAAATTCTTTAAAAATGATATTTGTATTGTCATTTCTTTCTAAGTAGTAGAAAAATAGTATTATGGTTAAAAAAAAAGGATAAAAAAAATCTCAATAGTGTGGTGAGTCCGAGGCCTGTAATTGCGTATTTTGACAAATTGGTCCTTCGAGCCGGATGTGATCTAGCTGAGCTTTAATTCAAATTCTTTAAATTCTGGACTTTTGAATATTTAGAAGCCAAGCGAGAAAAAATGGCTAATTTAGAATTCAGGGGGATTTTTAAGTTTTACTTTAGAATAATTTTTATTTTTTATCAAGTTAGCAATAGAATTTTGAAAAAAATGCTCACCTGCTCTCGATTTTCGATGTTCTTCCCATAATCTGCACGCCCTGTCCAGCAGTTCGCATCTCTCGACACAGCCTTTGAAATCCACGCGATTTATACTCAACAAATCTTTCAGTTGTTTCACTGTCAAGTACTCGAGTTCCGAAATTTCTTTAATATCCGACAACTTAACGATGCGGGATCTCTGTTGGAAATTGAAAATTGTCTGGTTTTCAACAAATGTGAATTTGCGAAGCTTAAAAAAATATATAAAAGAGAACATTCAACGTGAATTCTTGTTTACGGGTGTATTAAATGAAATTTAACTTAAGTAAATGGAATTCAATTCAGAAAATTTCGGTTATTTATGATAAGTTACCGAAAATTATCGGTTAAATGTCAGAGATTTTTTTACTGAATCAGGCTCGATTTTTCTGTTAAAAAAAGGTGGAATCGAATTGGGAATTGAACAAAATAATTCCAACTGAATTTCACAGAATTCAATATGATTCAAAGTGAATTCAAATGAAAATGAGCAAATTTGATGAAAGTAAAATATTAAAGTTAAATTGAATTAAAATTCGACAGAATTGACCATTTATTCAACTAATTTGGAATAAATTCTTCAATTTAATTAAATACAAAGTAAAATAATTTAAAACCACGAGAATTCAATGCAACTTAAAACTCATTCGTCAGAATTCAAGTTTAAATATAGCAAATTGGAAAATAACATAGAAAAATTATTTTAAGTATTAAATGGAATTCAAATTACATTCCACAAAATTGAAACAAATGCAATACAAAAATAAAGATAAACTGAATAAGAATCATTATATTTTCAATAGGGAATTTCAATTTAATTTAACGAAATTCAATATTATTTAAATCCAATTCAACGGGAAATGAGCGAATTCGATAAAATTCAAAATATTAAAGTTAAATTAAATCAAATTGTGAATTCAAATTGAATTCCATATAATTGACAGTTTATTAAACTGAACTGTAAAGAATTCTTTAATTTAATGAAATACGAAGTAGAATCATTTGAAACCACGAGAATTCAATGGACTTTAAAACTCATTTGTTAGAATTGAAGTTGGATTCTACAAGGTTTGAAGTGAACAAAATTAAAATGAATGCAATAAAATTTATTTTTAAATAAAATTAAGGGGAAAATGGCTGAAATTCAAATGACTTCGATAGAATTAATCTTAAATCAAATTCATCAAAATTAAGTGAATTATGTAAAGGAGATCGAATTGAATTTTACCAAATGCAACAGGTTTACAAATAAGTTCCAATTAAAAATTGTTGAATTCAACAGCATTCCAATTTATTTTCAGATAATTTTATTAAATTCGAATAAATTATAAATGTTAATAATTAAAATAAAGTTGAATTTAAAGTAATTTAAGGTAGTTTCAACTGAATAAATAGAAAAACAGCAATTTCAGTTTCGATAAATGAACGATAAATGAAATTTAATAGAACTCAGCTTTTAAAGATAAAAATTGCAATTGAATTCAAATATATTTTCAATTAAATTGAGTTCTACTTATACGTAAGAAATTCGGGTAAATTCTAACATTTGCCCTCTTAAAAAAATCGAATTTCAAGATAAACTTAGGCCTTACAATCACTATTAGATCAAATATAGGGACCAAAGACTAATTTTTGCCATGCTCATAGGGTATTTTTTTCGCTCTCAAGGGTACAAAATTCAAGATAATTTCGTAACACTACAAAACAATTCAATTTAATAAAAAAAATTTAATAACAAAAATAACAAAAATTACATTGATTTCTGTAAAATTATAATGAATTTAAAGGAATTTAAAGGAATTTAAGGGAAACTTAAAGAATTTGACGAAATTCATACAAATTAAAGGTGAATTTATAAAAACAAAAAATCAAATGAATTGAAAACCAATTTAAAATATTTAAAAACTTTATTGAATTCAGTAACTTTAAAATAAGCTGAGAAAAATGCAAGGGAATTCAAAAGACTTTGATGAAATGCCTAAGGATTTAGGGCGAGGTCAAAAGACTTCAGAATCAATTAAATAAACACTTTTGAAAATTCAGAAAAATCTACTGAATTAAATAGAATTGAGCAAATTTATAAGTATGTTTGAAACCCTACTAATTTATAACAAAAATAGAATTCAAATGAATTGGAAATAATTAAAAATTTAAAAAAATCATTCATTTCGGTCAATTTGGAGTGAAATTCAAAAGAATTTGATGAAATACCTGAGAATTTAAGGCGAGTTTTAAATGCTTCAAGATGAATTGCATTTGTTTAAATCCGTTGAATTACGGAAATTTCAAAGAATTTTAAAGAAATTTGGATAAATTAATATGAATTCAGGGCGAATCACAAAAAATATCTGAAAATCTCTTCAAATCTTTGAAACCCTAATAATTTTGAAAGAAAAAAGTCACCAATGATTACAGTACAATGCAAAAGAATTCAAATAAATTGGAAATAATTTTTAAAATCCTATTGAAATAAACCGTTTCTGGGAAACTTTTAAAGTTTCTTCAAATAATTAAAAAAAAATGTATTCCCTTGAATGTTTGTGGAAGTTCTAGAAGATGCCTTAGATATTTTTTAAATACATTTAAATATTTTAAATCCTTGGATCATTTTATAAATTAAATTTTTAAAAATTCAAATAATTCGAAAAAATCAATAAGAATTCAGGGTGAATTCTTAAAGCTAATTTCTAAACTCTTCACATTTTTAAAGCTTTTAAAATCCTTTAAAATATTATTGAACCCCGTGAAATTCTATGATATCTGGCGATATTTTCTGGAATCCTTGAGAATCTATTAAAATGCAAATACAACGCTTTGAAATTCCTTGAAATTAAAGCTTTAAGGCTTTAAAATTTTTAAAAATACCCTAAAACATAAGCAGCTCTAAAGAAATAATCTAAAACTTAATTAATTTTTAGACTCGATAGTTAAAAATTCGATAATTGGACTGTAAATCACTTTTTTGTTTTTCTAAACCTACATAAATATAATCGTTCAAAAAATGTGAATAAAATAAATAAAATTGAATTTACCGAGTGCGTGTCCGAGAAAACTTCAGTGCCTTCGAGAACAGATGGTTCCGAGATTTCATCATTTTCAGTTATCACAGGTTCCGGTCCATTAACGACTTCGTCGCTTCCTGACAATTCCTCGATTTCTACTTGATTCTCATGTTCATTTTCATTTTCATTTACAACTATTAAGGGTTCCTCCACAACTTCCGGTTCTGGAATTCTTCTCTCCGGCCTCGGTTCTTCTGTAATAATCGGTCTCTCAATATTGCTTGGAGGGCTTCTTGATCGCCTCGTTGATAAATCATCTGGATTTGGTCTGTCTGCAAATCTATTTACAAAAGAACAAAAAAAAAATTGATACACAATCATTTTTTCTATAATTGACAATCATTTTTAATTTTCACATTAATTAAATTAAAAGAGACAATATTAATTTAAGATCGACAAGAAATACTTTTACACAAAGTTGAAAAATATTGGGTAAATTTGACTTTTAAATTAACTTTTTTTTTGAAACATACGTTCTTCTGTCGAATGTTCCTGTGCCAGTTTCAAATCTGTCATTTATGAGACAATCGCTTCCATTTGCAAATACTATCAGTAGGTTTACCAAGTCTTCTTTTTCTGGAAGAAATTATTATGATTTATATATAAATAATTAATAATTTCAAATAGTTAATTAAGTAATATAGTAACTTTTTAATTTTGTGCTAAAATTTGCGGATTTATTTCCATTTTCTCACCTACACAGCCTCGGACAGAAACTTTTTTTGCGACGAGATACTGTCGTAAATCTCGCGATCGCATTTGTAGAATTTGACTACGAATTAATGGTCTGCGAGAGAGCATACTACAATTGTCACAACATAAGACCCTGTCGACACGTCTGATAACACAATCTGTGCAAAAGAAGCGGAGGCAGTCCATACATTGCTTCTAAAAATAGGAGTGTGATTATTAATTGAAGAAAATACAAAAAAAAAGATTATTCTGTTTTTAACACGGCTAAACCGTTTAAAACTTTGTAATTCTTTTGCACTTATTTTAATTTATGTATACATTGTATTTATGTTTAATTGAATTTGAATTAAAATTTAACATTTGAGATTGTGTTGACCAAATTCGATAGTTAAATTATTCTTTATTTTCCACTGTTTCATTTCCAAGAATTTTTTAGTTAAATTTAAAATTTAATTTAATTTAATCATTTGTAACCACATAAAAATGTTAGCTTAAAAAAACAAATACTTTTGACTCACTCAGGTTGATCATTTTAATCGAGGACAAAAATTCCCGGTCATTTCTTGTTTTTTTTCCGCCAGTTCACACCAATTTTTCACGGTCATTGAAATTTAAAGATTTGAACTCTTTAAGATACTAAATAAGATATTAATTTTTGACTGCCTTAAACAATTTTGAAATCGTTAAAAAGCTTCAAAATATTATTTCGAGATCTACAAAATCCACGCTATTGTTTGCAATGCTCATTAAAAGTTGAAGGATTCAATTTTCTTTTAACTGAACACTTCTTAAGTTAGATGCTTACTTATTTTAATTTTATGTCGTTAAAAATTAATAATTTTTAAATCGTTATTAATGCATCAAAATTTCTTTTGAAGTCTTTTAAAATTTACCATAGGAATCTTAAGAAAAATTTTTTTATTATCTCGAAGTCTTCCAAAATCTTTAAAAATCATTAACATTTTGTTTGAAAATTTTCAAAAATCTACATTTTGCTAACATGTATTGGAAAATTTACA
>JAAAKG020146104.1:0-10740 GCA_010014905.2 Druon quercuslanigerum
ACTGACAACCACCCCTCAATGTTCAAAAACAATATTAGGACAAAACAAATTACACCAGAATTACGGGCTAATTATGGACCTATTTTGGACAGTAATGCCGATTTTTTGGCTTTTTTAGTTTTTAAAAAATCAAAATTTTGGGTGGAGGTGTTAAATGCTCGAACAGCTGGCACCTTCAGTATATAAAAACATTTAAACTTTAAAATCCAATCATACCTGATTTTTGGGCTATTTTCGGGCTCCTAAAAGATCAAAAAACCAAATTCGAAAAAACAACCCCATCATTGATAAACAACCCTCAAATTTGAAATTAATTTTCTGTCAATATGGCGTATCCAAGATGGTGGGCTAATTTTTATAGAAAATTCCCATTTTTGTATGAAAATCTGTATACAATATGATCCACATACTTCCGAGAAATGTTGATTTTTGCAGCTATAAATTGTCTACAAGATTTTATGAGTCAAAAATTGAGCCTTGGCGATCAGATTTGCAATATTCGAATTGGCATATCCAATATTGTGAACTGGAATGCAAAATTTCATGAAATTTTGTCGAGATGCATACTTTAAAAATCTGTGTTATTTAATTCTATCGATGATCGATTCGTTAATGAATCGTCTTTTGTCCTTATATCAAATGTTGTTCGATTCTCACAAATTGATAGAAAAAACCTATTCAATCAAAAAAGAGATACAAATTTGTAATAATTTATCACATTCTCATCATTTATGGTTGATAAATTAGTAGAATTGCCCGAAATTTGACACCAGAACATTCAAATCCTGAACCAAACGACGCAAAATACGAAAAAATCTCAAAGAGAAATAACAGCTTTTAAAAATCCTACAAAATGTCAACCACTTTCCAATAGGACTAGTAGTTTTGTTTTTATTTATCGTAAATAATATGCAGAAAATCGAAAATTCCAATATAACCCCAAAAGACGCGAGATACGTAAAAATCTAGAAGAAGACTTGTAGGATATTTTGCTTTAACCATAAAAAATCTCAAAACCTACAGAGCTTTGAGAAACTTAATCTTTAACTATACTTAATTAAGTACAAAATTCAGAATATGAAGACGCATACAAATACTAACATTTGAAACAGATTTTCTTGATAAAGTTTAATTCAAGCATTCCAAATGCAAAGCATATCCGTGCGCGAAGCGCGAGTTAGCCCATTATTGAGCCAGAAGCGCGACATCCAACAGAAGGGCGCCCGCTTAAACTTGTGAGCCGCACGCGAACCGCGTGACGAGAATATGTCCTCGAAGCCGGCAGATTTTTATGAATAATCTTCTTTTCATATTCCAGCTTGTGCACAAATATCATCTACAGATTTTATTTAAATTCACAAGATTTAATATATACACCACCCCCGCATAGTACGTGGACACCCCCAGTTTCTAACATTTAATATTCATTAATTTTTTATAGTTTTATTAGTTATAAGTTGAAATTTTTCTTTCTCGAATAGATTTAAGCGAAATACATTCTGGATAAAATAAACACAGGATTAATTCATTTTTTTAAGAAGCTAGTGCAAAACGATGTAGCTACGTGTATTGAAATTTCGGTACGAATAACCGGATTTCAGTACACATACTAATGTTTTCTTTAATTTAAAAGAACATATGAAATAATAAACATTTTTCCTACAAATGAAATGACTGAATTTTTCCAAATTGCTTCTTCTAACTTGAACTTCTTGCACAGTGAAATAAAAAATTATAAACCAATGTTAAAAAGTTGGTGCGAATCCTTAGAAAGTTACCTTTGAAATAAGCCTAATAACGTTAAAAAGTGTTTAGTACTGCAATTTTTTTAATTCAAGAAAAGATTACACTATTTAACGTTTTTTCAAAAGCTTTTTAAAAAAATAACAACATAACTTCATCGTGGACCCATTGCTGCATGCTTTTTTTATGAGGGAGAGTGTCTGGAAAATCTTACGACTCGTATTCATAAGATGTATGCAATATTTTATACTAATAAATATACACTCGACAAGTTAAGTGTTACCCCTTCTTTAAAGCTTTCATGAAATTTCGTGGATTTCCTGGAAATCTTTATAATCCCTTGAAATCTCATCAATTTTTTCGAAAATGTTGCAAATAACCTTAAAATTTTTAAATCATGTGAAAAAACATTAAAATTCTTTGAATTTCATGAATCTCATAAATGATTTCGCGAAATGCATTTAAAAAGGTTTAGCTTCCTGAAAATCCCTTGAATTAAATAAAAAAATGAAAATCTCTTTAAATTCCAAGACCTCGAGAAATCAGTTGGAACCCTTGGAATTCGTGAAATATTTTGAAATATTAAGAGATCCCTTGAAAGTTTTGAAATCTCCTTAAAATCCATTCAAATCTTCAAAATACTTGGGAATCTTTTTGAATCTCTTGAAATCCCTTTAAATATTTTAAAGTCATTAGAATTAATTTAAATCATTCAAAATACTAGCGATCACCCCAGGTGCAGACCTTCACAAAGTCATTATGTGAAGCTCTCTACTCGGGCCCATTAGTACCTAAGGTCTTTTGTTTCCGGTGTTATGCAGTCTAGTGACAAACTTTCTTATTCGTTTCATCAATTTCTTCTCTTTTCTGTAAGGGCATACCTCTTTAGTTTCCTTCACGTCCATGCATTTTCTAATGCAAGGCTCTTGTATTTCCATGACTTCTTATGCTTCTTCGAATGACAGTCTCTTTCACACATTCTAACCATTCTTTCCTAGAGAAACTTGTTTCTTCATATGCTCATCTTTTATTCTCTCAACATACCCGAACTATCTCAACTTTTATTTCATTCTTGTCAAACAGCGACTGTAAATATAGAATTATGTACCACTATTTTAGCCTTATATGATATATTTTTACTTCTGACAATGGATCCCGCTCTTACGATAACTTTCTTACACTCATTTATACGTATATCCATCAATATATCTATCTTACAGTCATTAGTCAATAGACTAGCAAGATATAAGTATACCTCTCAACTCGTTCTATTCTTTTATCATTCAGGACAATATTGCTGCATATTATTTTCTCACCTTTTTCTTCTAACACCATAATTTTTGTTTTATTTACGCTAACATTGAGGTCCGTTTTCTTCATGGTTGTATTTAGTTTGCTCAAAATTCTTTGCAAGTCCTCCATTGTTTCTGCCATAACAATCTTATAATCTGCGATTGCTAACCCACGCACCCTCACTGTACCGAAACTCCCAACTCGTTCGTCGAAGAGGGCCATTCTTAGAAATTTGACCTTAAAAAATAATAAATAGCCATGAAGACATAACGCATCCTTGCCTAACACCTTGCCTAACACCTTGCATAATATCGAGCCAGTCACCCAGTTTCCCATTTATTCGTACACTCGTTTAGCTACATGTATATACTGTTTTTATTGCTTGTAGGAGCCATTAAAATCTCTTCAAATCTGATTAACCTCCTTGGCAGTCACTTAAACCTAAAACTTTTGTAATGGCTTCAAATATTTTGAAAGCTTGTTAATTTACGTAAAAATTATTTATTATTTACAATACTTTGTACCTATTTGAAATATCTTAACATCCCTTGAAATCTGTTAAAATCCTTTCAAATCACTAGAAGTTTCTCAACTTTTTTAATCTTCTTTGAAATATTCCGACATCTTGTTTAAAGTAAAAAAATTGACATGTTGGGTAAAAAATATAAAATCTTACATAAAAGGGATGGAGGAAGGCTGACAGAAACTTACGAATTCTCACAATAGGACAGGAGGGGGTCTAAAATTTCAGAAATCAGCCTTACGTAATTAATGGAGGTTTCCATACTGGGTGGCGGTTAGTGTACCTTTGTGTAGGTTTTAAGGCGTAGGATTTAATTGTGAGCTATTCAAATTCAAAAACAATTTAAAAATAAAAAGTATAGTGTTCAAAATTTAATTTTCAATTCATCTAAATAAATCTGAATTTATCTTGAATCTGGAAGAACGTTAATACGTAAAATTATGTAATGTCAAAAAAATTTCGCCTGGCTAAAAGATAACTCAGCGCAGACTACTCTAATATTATAATAAAGAGAGTTAACAGAAAGGTTTGGTAGAAGCCACATCGCATCGATTACACGATGGAAGGGAGGCAGCATGGCAGTAACCACGTGAGCCGATAAGAATGAGGCGCGGCATGAAATGTTCGCTTACCCCATTTGCAGCTTGTAAACAGTTGAATTTCCCGAGGGTCGTGCCACAGAGGAATGCAATGATGGAAATTGGACAATGAGGGTACTTGTACTTGATCATGTATGCATGTATATATGCATGTATGTATGCATGTATATATGCATGTATGTATGCATGTATGAATGTGTAAATGTGCATGCATATATATGTGCACTATGCAGGGCTTTTGTGAATGAGAGCGTTGCGTATTACGTCCGTGGGCAGATCGCGTTTACGAGCAGGTACAGCTAGAGATTGAGTACAGTTGGGTGAGTAATAGCAGGGTGGAGGCGGTTGTAGATATAGCGATACTTGTAACCGATAGAGCATCTGATTATACTTTACTCTAGGCAGAAACGGAATACCTGCTCAGAATTTGCATGATACTTTAAACTTAAATCCTCAGCTCCTCATTCTCTTATTATGTTTAACTGGACAGACGAAAGACTAAAATAATTTCATTTCAAATTCAAAGCATCTTGTAGAAAATGATCACCGGGAAAAAGTTTTATCTGAAAATGATTCCAATGTAACTAATATGAGAATTAATATCTCAAGAAAAGGGGAAAAAAATTGTATTGGTTATCCGTTCCAAACAAATACAAAACTATTACTTCACGAATAAATAAAAGTGTCAAGATCCATAAAATCCGACATTTCGACACACAGCTGTATATCTTTTTCAAGGTTGAAATAACTAGAATCAGACAAATGTTATATTTCGTGCAGAAATCGGCCGATTTTGAACGTAATACCGATCTAGTCCCGTTCGGGATTCCCAATCTGGTCCCTTAGATCGAAATTAACGAATCCTAATAAAAAAAAATAATTAAATGTTAATTAATCGTAAATTATAGGTCATATTCCTGTCATTTTCAAGGTTCAAAATGTAAGGAATCTCTTCGCCAAAAAATTAAGCTATAATTTATTAGGATACTAATGCCCTTCTATATAATTTTTTTCAGCTGTTATTAGTGCTAAAAATGAAACTATGGAGACTCTAAGCACACTTTGAAACCTTTTTGGAATCTGCTCACTCAGTAATATTTCCTCTTGTGTCAAAAGGATGTTTCTTGACACAAATGAAAATTCCTATTAAACGAAGGGTTAAGAGGATTTTTGTTTGGTTCAAAAAGAATCTTTTTGCTGCAACCATGATCATTTTTCGAAAAACATCACGTAATCTTGTAGCCAAATAATTCCGTTTGTATAAAAAATATCTTCATGTGGTTCGAAACAAAACAGGTGAAAGGACGATGCATTTGTTTCAGGACAACTTTTTCTCTGAGTGATTTCTAAAAAAAAAATATGTTTAAAGCAACATTTATTGACAAAACCCAGTCATTTTTAGTATTTTATAATAGCCAATATAAATGACATTCATTCAAATTAAATAAAAATCAAGAAAATTGGAATCACGATTATTGGGAATTTGACCCCGATAGAATATTTGATTTTTAATACAATATTATGAAGTCAAATGACATGTTTCGTAATAAAATCGTTGCCATATATAATTACCGAGACGTATAACGTCATTCATTATGCATGTGTCACATCCATTAAGTCAAGATATAATTAATTCGTTTAACCTCCTGCTTAAAAACAGAGGCTAAACCATCTAATCTAATAAACTACATTTTCAAATGACGACAGCGCCCAGAAAACAAAACATAGAGGGAGGTTTGTAATGATGTAAATTTTCTAATTTACTTTTTTGAGATATTTACATATCGCTAGGAGCTCAAAAATGCAATTAAATGAAAATATCAGTGTTTCTGTGTAACTGTTGGTTTTGTTTACCATATCTCGAATAATTTGAGAAATTATTATTATTATTATTTCTTATTTATTGATAAAAATTGCTGCTTTGTCTGTATCAGGAAAATTTTTTGGATATTCGAAAAGTAACCATACTATATATGTGATTTATGTGTTTACGCCATTAAGATGCGCCGATAGGCCTATTGCTGAACCTTTTATGACCTGCTAGAAACCTGCTAGGTACCCTCAGATCATTTTCAAAAATATGCCGTTTTTGTAATTGAACACAAATTGAAAATTTTCTAGATTAATTAATGAAAGTGGAGATAAAATTTTTACATTAATAGTAATACGTCAATATATTTAGATCATAACCTCTTCTAATTAACTGCTTTCTTCAATACAAGTATAACTGATCAATCAGTTATATCAGTACAGGTATTATATAACTAGTTCAATTAGTAATTTTCGTTTTAGTAATCCAATCAATACAATTCCACTAATTGTCAGTGACTCAATTCTAGCTACAGAAATTAGTAGAATTTAACTGAAAATCAGCTACATTTTACTATTTCAAATTTAGAGAGAATTGTAATGAAATTTTCCGGCTGAGTTTCTATATATTTCAGAAAACTTAGGCAGTTAATGCAGTTTCGATTCAAAAACCAAAAATAATTCAACGAGATCTGCCCGAATTGGTGGTGGCTGTATAATAGGCTTTTGAAATTCTTAGATCCAAATAATTTCCATGCAATCGATCCATTTAATAGCGATTTATAGAATAAGAAACCTGTTTATTTAGTTTATGAAAGCAAAACTTATTACACACACGTAAAAGAAATACTTGGATCAAAAAAAAAAAATTCTTGTATCAAGAATATGGTCATCTTACATACGGACCATACCATATGAGGTTGTCCACGAAAATAAATGATAGAGTATTCGTTTTGAATTAGCGCACGTTTTCTTAAATGTACAATCAGTTTAAGTATATAATTTTCTTATCCCAAGCATTTATGATTGTGATGTACACAAAGAATTACTTGAATCAAGGAGTTACTGTACTTGCAGAAGTACAAGAACCAAGAATTTCTCGAACCAAGAATTTTTATATTGTATCAAGTAAAACAAAACTTCAAACAAGTATTTACATGTATTCAATTCAAGAAAGAGTAATTCATACTTTCATTTACTCGTCTTGAGAAAATATTTATTTAGTCCAATAAATTATTGATTTTACATACAAGTAACTGATTGAATGGAAATAATTACATACATGTTTGTTTTTAATGTATATTTACTTGCATCAAGTAATTCTACTGATACAATTATTTTCTTTATTCTAGACATTTTTTTTCTTATGGTAAGCTAATATTAATTTGTCTCAAGTAGAATTGGCCAAGTACATGTGTTTACTCCAACCAAGGTGAATTTTTTCACGTGCAGCACTACTGTGAAAAATCGACGCGTTAACAAAAAAATGTTGTATAAAAAAATGTGACGTAACGTCGAAGGGGAGGGAGGGGTCCGAGTTTATGACAATGTGTGAAATGAGGGGAGGTGAGGGTCCAAAATAGCTAAAAATCGCGTGACTTAATATGTGCACGACCGCTTATAAGAAATTTTAGAGTTGCTTGAGAAAGCTGCAATCAGAAATAATTTCGCTCAATCCATCCCAGAAGAGAAGGAAATCGTTCAAATAAAATACTTAAATGATCGATATCGCGATAACAGGACGGAAATTCGTTTCGACAGCGATATGGGCCGGCACCAGCGATTACTATAACTATTAACAACAGGTATAAGGTTAAGTGAGCACAGAACACGGGACGCACGAGTGACCTCGCGATAAACTTTAGATACCAAGCTACTTAAAACCTATCTCCAATCTACACTAATTAGCAGCTGTCGCTCACTTAATTTCGGACTGATACGTCTTCTACAATCGCCAATTTTTCTTTCACACGAGAAATATTTGAATACTAAAGCTATCTAATCATTGAATCTGTCCACTACTAATACAAATTAATAATACACATAAAAGTACACAGAGCTTTGGGCATGTCGCGATAATACAAAATTAAACTAAATATGGCATAATCAACTCCAAATTATTCTAAATTTATTTTTAAGTTTCTGGAAATAGCTAGTAGTGAGGAGAGGAAACTTTACATAAACGGATGATATAACGTTGCGTAAGATTAAACAATGGCTGCAACGTGTCAGCTTCTGACGAAAGAAACACGTGGAGAGGAAAAAGAACAAATATTGATTCAATGCAAATAGTGATTATGGATATAAGATCGAGTTGATTTGTTACCAAATGTGTGCTTATCTTATTGACTATATATAATTATAATATGAATATAGGAAATTAGTAGGCTGAATCAAGACAAAAGAGATACTTTATAAAGTAGAATGATAATTTTGAATTCGGAAAGTTGTTCGAGGCGAGCAACTTATTGCAAGATCGAAATTCAAAGGGAATTCAAAAAAGGTCGTTCCTGTAGGTGACTACGCCGACGTTCACGCAGTGATTAGTGTCGCATTAGATGATCAATACCGCATTAGGAGAGACAGGTTCCTAAAGTTTTTACGAAACGCTCCCAGGACAATTAATATACATTCAAGGGGTTATTCACTTATAAAATCCTTTGAAATTCTGCGATCCTAAATTCTTCTAAAATCAGAGTTAGCAATCTAAAGATTCCAAATTTCTCAATGAGTACCACTGGATTTCATAAGACGCCATGTTTGCCATATTACTACCATATCGACATTTTTTTCACAACGGCTTACGTCCACACAACATCGTGAAAAAGTATTATTTCAGGGCTAGTTTTAGTTCTTAAAATATAAGACTCAGAAAAACGAATTCATTTGTTTTACATTGACAATGACAGCATGAAGTTATCCTATTCAAAAACGATTTGACTGAAAATTTTCCTATAAGGCACTTATCGGGTAATTATGGTACGACCTTAAAAGCATCTGCTGAAATTCTCAAAGTTCGCAAAGATTTGTTAAACCAAGATCTCCGGCGAGATTTTCATTGGTTTTAAACTGTTTTTGAGTTGGGTTCTCAGCAACCTTGCAAATCATAAAACTGATTTACGTGACTTCTGAAAATAGCCTTTGTATACATTCTTGTAAGATTATGCAGAAGAACAAAATTATAACACTTTAACAGCTGATGATGCTTAAAAATAGTTAGACTTCTCACAACTAAATAGAGCTTTTTTGCTATTCATGATTCAATAACATTTTACTCGTCATTCCATAACTCGTGAAGAATAGAAAATTGAGCATGACAATAAATTGATGGTACTTGAGAGAAAAAGAGGACCGACGAGTAGCCTTCATGAAATGAGAGTTGATTGAATTACTGGAGCTCCCATTGCGTAGTTTAGTAAATAATCGCTGCAAACAAACGCGAGAGAATATGGGAGTACAAAAATCAACGACACTATCTAATGGTAAGGGGCGTCACCTGACTGTATAGTGTATACAACTACACATAAAACTTTCACTGAGATGGCAAACATAAAATAATTATCTGCTAGTACCAACTTTAAATTTCTAATTTATTCATAAAAATAACTGAACATCTAATTACTGGAAAATTTATCCTTCAAGAAACCAATTTCCTTACGCGATATAATAATTCTCTTAGTAGAAGAACTCTACATTAATCCTATTACTTGGGTGAAACGACCTTAAGCGGCTATGATCATTTTACATTGAACACGTCGAGAGTGCATACCGATCAAGGTGGATTACTGCGACGATGCGTAATCAAATGGTAAGTATAACCGCAACCAAGGCCAGTGCAATTATCCACTTAAATATGTATTGTGAATCACTCGTGTTTGAAAACCTGCTCACTATTCCGTCCCAACTAATTTAAGTTCATTCAGAAATCTCCAACCAAATTATTTAACTAAAACACCACTTGCATCCTGTCACAAGTTTTAGGAGAATCTATAGGTAGAGCAAACACCAACATTTCGATTCAATGTACGTCGCATTTTGGAACAAGAATTAAAATTAGATGAGGTAGATGTCTCCAATTTTTTGTTCCACATATATATCTGCTTTCGGGGTAACGTCCGAGAATCCCTGATCTAGTTTCAGACGTAACGTCGTCTTGATACGTACACAGAAATGTAGCCCGACTCACCTAATTGGATGCAATTATCCTATACCATGATGTAAACTGCAGAAGGAGATTCAATAATTATTTTTCTCCCACAGTAACCAATGACCTTTCACCGAGAAAGATGCTTTCATTCAAAAAATGGATATTGAGAATTGATATCTGGATATCAAATTTTGCACGGTGGCCATTGAAGACTCGGAAACAAGTTGCCGACATTTTTCCGATTTTAAAAATTTTTCCCTGTAATTTAAATTAGTAAAAGCAACTATGAATTTAATAATTTTGGACACATTTACTTCATTAAATAATTCCAATTACAAGTATTAAAAATTAGACAGTTTGTCTTGAATATTCATAAATTGAAACTTAAAGATTTAAATTAACTCATTAAGAATATTTTCAAGTTAGAATCATTAATATTTGCGTGATTTTAAACTTGCAGAGTTCAATATGGAATAACTTGACATTTAAAGAGTTCAAAATAAAAACTGTGAATTAAAGGTATCGAATAAATTTAGTTAGAAACATTAAAAATTGAACCGCCGCATCGTAGAACGGGATATAAAATATTTTTCGAGGAGCGGGAGGGCCCCTGGTCGCTTTTTGGA
>JAAAKG020146105.1:0-10740 GCA_010014905.2 Druon quercuslanigerum
CAGACAGACAAAAGTCGTTATCCAATGTTAATTAAAGCTAGCTAATTTTGATTCTTTGTAAATGTTCAAAAATGGTAGTATTCCATAATTGTAATATCGAAAATATATAGCCGTCAAACATAGTCGTGCAAGTCCAATGCCTGATGCGCATGCGCTCCGACGATTTTAACATCTGAATGTGTTTCAGTTTATCATACAAATATTTTTACGCCTAACTTCTCAAAAAGATAGTAGATATTTGGCATGAATATCTGCATGTTAGGTGGGACAATCTTACCCTTGAAACATCTACATTTAAAGATCCATTTTTCTCCGTGTACCCACATTTCTCAACAACATGTATTGCGCCCATAAACAATTTTCCCAGATAATTTTCTCTTTATCGAATCTCTGTTCTCTCATTTACATCTTTGCAGTACTAATAGTAATCGTGGATTGTTGAGTTTTTCTGAAAATGGGATAGGAATACTTCAAGTGTAAAACCTTAATATGAACATATCATGTCATGACCATAATATGAACATGGCATACTATGATCCTACAATGAACATAACGTACTATGATCCTAATATGAACATAGCATACGATGATCGCAATATGGAGACAGCATAATATGATCATAATATGAATATGGAATTCTATAAACATGACATATAACAAGCATATCATATTATAATCATAGCCTACTATCTATGTTATAGCATATAAGGCGTGATATCAGCGATATTCTTTTCTTAAAATTGACGAAATCTACCAGATCGGAACAACAATTTTTAAAGAGCTTTGTTCCTAATATCACATTCACCTAGCTCATTACTAATTAAAAATCTGAGCAATAGTGCCCACATATCTCAGCAACCTGTATTGCTTATAAGTAATTTTCCCAGCCAATTTTCTGTATATCTCGAATCTTCGTTCTCTCATTGACACCTTGGCTGCACTAATAGTCCGCGTGAATTGCCAAGTTAAAAAGTCGTTTTGAAGCCTTCCCTTGTCTGACAAGGACTATGAACTTCATAGAGGTGCGGACGAGCAGGTCAGGAGAGACAGGATACAGCGGATAGCGCGTATAGTCGTCACGCGAACCCTTCATCAACACCGTCAGCAACCTATATTACAACACCAACACGTGCCAATGGCCTGGGTAAAATGTGCACGAAAACGTTCGTGTTCGGACACCGACACTTCTCTGAGCTCCTTATTTAGAGGGAAAAAGAAGGAACGAAACAGATCACTAAGTGTGAGAGAGAGAAATAAAAAGAGAGAAAGAATAACATGTAATGTACGCGATAGCCGCGCATAATTATAATAGTGACACCAGCTGGTTGGGCTCTGAAGTCGTTAGCTTGGTAAACAGTTAAGTAAGTTAGATGGTTACTCGGGATCGGTATAATATTCAGTCTACTTCCGTAATCCATTTGTTAATTTGTTCGACCCATTTCCTTCTTCTCCATCCACCAGAGTCCTCAGCTTTATTTATAATTTAAGGCTTTCGTAAACTCTTTCCGAAACCTATATTTGATACCAAGGTGGGACTCGAAATAGTCAGAGAAATTGAGTTATTGATACATTGATAGAGAGATAAGCCCACACTGAAATTGATATTCAGTAGATTCTAGGATTACATAGAAGTCTATAAAAAATATTTAGTGGATGGGGGATAAAGGTATTTTTTATATCTACATAATATATGAGCATTTTTGAATATTTATTGGAAAAAAGTTTCATAAATCTATCCATTCTGGGAGCTAATGGCTACTTCTATAGTGTGGTCTTGATTTCGAAAAATGTGTCAGAAAATGTTTAACGATTTTCTAGATCCATGCCCTAAATGTGAAGAACTGGTCAGGTACTTAATTTACGTAACTGATTATAGGCCCTCTCTAAAACCCCTCCTCCCCCCTTTAACAAACTATAAATAAATATTTTACTCCCCCCCCCCCTCTAATTGTACGTAATTTTAGTTTCGAGAAATATTTTTCTTTTTTTTTTTTGATAATTTACATTCTGATACTAACATTTTATTGTTGTATTACTTTTAAGATAGAATGTTTTATAAAGAAAATAATACAGTATCTCTGATAAAAATTAAAAATTTTAACAGTTATTAATTTATTTTAATCAAAAAATGTCTTTTCTACTACAAAGGGTGGCTTTTTAACATAATTTTTGAGTTTTAAACCAAAAATTCTTTTTCAAACAAAAAAATGTCGTCAGCAAAAAAAAAAAATTTCGCGAAACTGATACTTTTGAACGTAACAAAAATGAAATTTTTATCTACGAAAGTTTTTTTTAGTAAAAAAGAAGAATTACAAACTAAAAAATAGCAAAATAAAATAAATTAAAAAGTTACATTTTCATTTAGAAACTAATTTTAAACCAGAATTTTTTTTTTCACTAAATAGTTAAATTTTCAACGAAGGACATAATTCTTCAATCAAAAAAATAAAATTTTAACAATGTAGTTCAACTTTTATCCGAATAGTTGAATTTTAAATTAAAAAATATTAATTTTGAACAAAATCGTTAAACTTTGAGCCAAAGAGATGAATTTTAAACGAAAGATATAAATCTTTAGAAAAACTGTTTTGAAAAAAATTGTTGAATTCTCTACCAAATAGTTAAATTTTTATACAAACAAGATTCCACATGAATTTTTAACATTAGATATGAATTTTTAAATAAAAAGTATGTTTCTACGTAAAAAATTAAATTTTCAATCCAAAAAGGAAAATTTTTTATCTAAAAAGGATGCGTTTTTGATGAAATAGTCGAATTGTCTACTAAATAGTTTCATTTTTAATCAAGAAGTTTCAAATTTGTACTAAAACAGAGGAATTTTTTTAATAAAAAAACGAAATTTTTCAAAAGTTGAATTTCCATCCAGAACAGATTTCATTTTATTTTTCAACAGTAAATTCTAAATTTTCTACAAATAAGATATTTTTTCAAGAAAACAATAAAATTTTCAACCAAAAAGTATGAATTTTAAACAACATTGTTGAATTTTCAACCAAATCGTTGCATTATTACCCAAAAAAGATGAAATTTTTCTGAGAATGGATGAATTTTGAATTTAAAAATAAAACAAAAAATTTTCTGAATAATAGTGGAATTTTCATTCAGAAAAGATTTTAGTTCCCTTTTTAAAACTGAAATATTAGAATTAAACAAAAAGTAAATTTTCTACGAAATAGTTGTATATTCAACAAAACAGTAGAATTTTAAACCAAAAAGTGCTATTTTTTAAACAAAATTGTTGAATTTTTAACCAAATCATTGCATTATTATCCAAAAAAGATTAAATTTCTCTGAGAACGGATAAATTTTGAATTAAAAAAAAAAGAAAATTAATAAGAAAACAACAAATTTTGAAAAAAATAGTGGAATTTTTTCAACCAAAAAGTATTATTTTACAAACAAAATTGTTCAATTTTCAACCAAAACGTTTCATTATTATCCAAAAAAGATAAAAATTCTCTGAGAACGGATGAATTAAAAAGAAAACAACAAATTTTTCAAAAAGTAGTGGAATTTTCATCCAGAAAGGATTTTAGTTCTCTTTTTAACACTAAAATATTACAATTAAACAAAAAGTCAATTTTCTGCAAAATAGTTGTATTTTCAACAAAACAGCAAAATTTTTAACCAAATAATATGACTTAAAATAAAAAAGACAAACTTTCAAAAAATGGTTGAATTTTTGAAGAAAAAGTTATACTTTTATTTAAGAAAAATGAAATTTCTTCTAAGACAGATAAATTTTGTAAAAAAATTTCAAAAAAAAGTTAAATTTTTATCCAAAGAAGATTCCAGTTCACTTTCTACCACAAAAATAAGAATTATAAACAATAAGTTAATTTTCTGTTGAAGAGTTGTATTTTTAATAAAAAAGTATGACTTTTTAACAAGATTGTTAAATTTTCAACCAAATTGTGTCATTTTTGTCCAAGAGAAATAAAAATGCTACCAAAAACAGGTCAAATTTTAAATGAAAAATACAGATTTTCAAAAAAGAAAAGAGTTGAATTTTTATCCAAATTAAATTTTCAACAAAACAGTTACATTCATATCCAAAAAAGGTGCAATATGTTTACCCAAAAAGATTAACTTTAAAATCAGAAAGACGAATTAAAAAAAAAAAAAAAAATAGTTTTCATACAAATTTTAAACAAAAGTTTAATTTTACACGAGAAGAGTTGAATTTGCAACAACAAATATATATTTTGAAGAAAATTGTTAAATTTAGAAATAATCTTCACGAGAACAAATTATCCCTTTTAAGCTTTCATGTAATTTAAGTACGGTCCCTCATCACCATGCTGGCATTTCATCAAGAAATGAGATTATTTAATTATTCTAAATATTAATAAATGGCTATTTCCTTTTTTTAATACAATTTATTATTACTATTTGTTCGTTTAATGCACAAATCTGTTTTCCTTATTTCGATTTTTGAATGAAAATAATCCGAAACTATCTTCCACACTTTTTTTCATCAATCAATTTTTTTTCGAGTTAAAGTTTCCTGCCTTTGAAGACCTTTCATGAACGACTCAAGGCGGGGTAGTTTGATTTTCTGTCGAAAAGTGGTTGCCTTGATAGGTATAGGAGTTGCCCGCTTTCGCCTAATTACTGACTTGGTTAATTTCCCCTTTGTCAGAAGAAATATTGCCCATGTCTTCTTAAGCAGGAATTAGTGTTCGTCACGGTTCTCTTTCAAATCTAATGCCAGAGATTAATTTTCGGGAAACAGGGTCTGTTGATATCCCCAGAAAAAAAGTTGGAGAGCCTATAATGTGTGTGTTCTCATTAGAGGCGAAGAAATTGAAATTTATGGAAGTTCATAAATCCTCAGAATATCTACGTGTATTTGTCATATTTAATTTAAGAAACACCCAGAGTGTTTACATTTTCTTTCTATAAATCCCATTATAATTACAGACTCATAACTTCCACTATGAAAAATATTCTCAAATTTACAGGTTCAGTCACACCTTCAAACATTCTATTTGATGGAAAAATATTTCTCATATCAATTACGAATGCTCCAGATTGCTAGAGCTAATATCCCACAAAGTTGTGTGTCTAGAAAAGGCTTATAATATTCATTATCTTTAGCTGCTACTCTTATCAGAACATGGAAGATAATGTATAATGTTAACATCATTAGATAAGGAAAGATACAACTTTGTTGAGGTTTACAAGTTCCTTTTGAATCTGGTAATTTTTGAAGTAGGACCAGCTGCTTTCTTGAACTGGCTTTCACTATAACTTTTGGATTTGCTGTAACTTTTAGATTTGATATAATTTTTGGGTTTGCTATAACTTTCGGGTTTTCAGGAATTTTTATTCTGATTTTATCCTGGTTGTATGGATTACATAATCCTCGGCACATTATAGGCTCTCCTGAACATGTTCTTCTTTCCAGAACTTTTGGATTCATTGTCTTCTGTCCCAGGATCCCTTTGTATTCTAAATGAAAAGTGTATTAATCAAAATGAAAGAAGATGCAGTTGTGATTGAAAAAATGATTTGTTTAAAAAACACTTTCACTGTCAAGAGGGTGGGGATTGACAGGTTTTGTCTTAAATTTTTGGTTCAGAATTCTTAGCTTTTGGTGCAAAATACTATTTGATTAAGGATGTATACACATCAATCTCAAAAGTCACCAAACTTTAAAATGATTTATAAAATAAAAAAATAGATCTATTATTGATTTCCGGAAATCTTGACAGATGTTTATAAGTGGGCTTTAGACAAAATAATTAAGGTTAAAATTGTTTATTTAACAGTAGTTATTTAGAGGTTTAGATTGTGCTTTCTTCTTAGGAAAAGGTACAATTATGTTTGGGTGTTGTTAATTAAAATTGAAACTATGATTTTTATAATAATAATAACTGTATGATTTCTCGATTAATGTTTTAAAATAAAATCAACCCAAAGAGAAATTTAAAGAATCCTCCAAAGAATAAAATGAAGACTTGATCATTAGGATTAAATAAAAATTATAATTTTTCCTTAAGAAGAATGAAAACAAGTAAAACTTTAAATAACTACTGTTAAATAAACAATTTTAATCCGAATTATTTTTTTTCTAAAGTATGCTTAGAAGCCTCCATCAATACTTACAGAAATTAATAATAGATCTTTTTTTGTCGATTTTATCAATCATTTTAAAGATAGGCAACTTTTGTGATTGATTCTTTTTTTTATTTAACTATTCTGTTGTACATTTTTGTGTGTTTGTTTAAAATTGATCGTTTTTAGTTTAAAATTCAACTCTTTCATTGAAAATGAAATTTTTCTTTATAATCTCCACTGTTAAATAGAAAACTTGGCTTTTTATTTAAAAATTTATTTATTTTTTTTGAAAATTCAATTTTTAGTAGAAAATTCGTGTTTTCGGGTTGTTGAGAATTCATATTTTTTAGTCGAATTTGACTATTTTTGATTCAAAAAATTCATCTAACAAATTTAGTCTTTTAGGCTTAAAAGTTTAATTATTTTGCTAATAATGCAAAACTTTTTTTGTTTAAAGTTTAGTTTTTTTCTGTTTAATATTAGATCTTTTTATTGAATCTAAAAATTTGTTGTTAAAATTTCAATTATTTTGTTAAGAAGTTAAATTTTTTAAAATTTATTTTCCTACCAAAAACTTATATTTGTATAAAAATATTTTAATTTACAGCAAATAGTTAAATTTAATCAAAAAATATGAATTTTTAACAAAAAGTTTAATTTTTAACCCAAGAGGATCAGTTTTCAAACATGAAGACAGATTTTGGATTTTGAAAAAACGAAATTTTCACAAAATTCATGAATTTTAGACTATACCTAGAAAATGAATTTTTAAACAAAAAGTTAAATTTTTAACCGAAAAGATGATTTTTTGAGCAAAAAGATTAATGCTCGAAATATGAATTTTAAATAAAATAAATTAATTTTTAACCGAATAATTTAATTTTTTACTAAATTGTTGAATTTGGAGCCAAGAAGATTAATTTTCAACTAAAAAGATGATTTTTAAACAAAATACATGAATTTTTAACTAGAGAAGATCTATTTTTAAATAAAAATGTAATCGTTACATTATCAGTTAAAAAATATAATTATATTAATAAATTTTCACAATATTCATGAATTTTGGACTATACCTAGAAAATTAATTTTTAACCAAAAAGTTAAATTTTCAACCGAAAAGATGATTTTTTGAGCAAAAATATTAATGCTCCAACAAAAAATATGAATTTTAAATAAAATGAAATAATTTTTAACAGAAAAGTTTAATTTTCTACTAAATTGTTGAATTCTCAACCAAGAAGATTAATTTTTAACTAAAAAGACAATTTTTAAACAAAGTACATGAATTTTGAACTAGAGAAGATCAATTTTTAAATAAAAATGTAATCGTTCCATTTTCAGTTAAAAATACTATTTATAAACAAAACTAATTTGTAACAAAATTATTACATTTCTAACAAAAGAGGTGATTTTTTTATCTAAAACGATCATTTAAAAAAAAATTATTTTAAATTTGAACAATAAACAGATCAACCCAAAAGTTGATATCTTATACCAGAAGATTTTTAACCAAGGATATGAGCCTACAATAAAAAAAATCGGTTTTTAACAAAGTAGTTCAAATTTCAAACAAGTAGCTGAATTTCTTTCCCAAAAAGATTAATTTTAAAATTACATTTTTTTTGTGTCAAAAAAGATCTACTCTCGTCGCTCCACTGGGAATCGAACAACACAACTTCCGATTTCCGGTCGGGTGCTTTCCCATTAAGCTATTAGAGATATCAAAAGAAGAATATTTTTTCAGAAATACAATCTATCTCAAGCCGGGTGTTACATTTCTGATTTGAGTGATTTAAAGAAATCTGTATTATCATCTGAGATAGTTACCATCAATCAGTGTCGATACATTTTTCACCGACGTGAAAATATAAGTCAAACTATCGACTAAGTCAACTTTTCAAATAATAGAAAATACTTGACATTTTCAGACTAGATGGAAAGTAAATTAAAGAAATTTTTTAATTAAATTTTGTCAGAAAAAGATCTACTCTCTTCGTTCCGCTGGTAATCGAACCATAATAGCTTAATGGGAAATCACCCCACCGGCAGTTGGAAGTTCTGGCTCTCGATTCTTAGTGAAGCTACGAGAGTAGATCTTTTTTTGAAAAAATTTAATTTAAAAAAAAAAAAAAAAATTTCCTCTTTCACCCCCTGTTTTCAACTATAGGGACCCTTACGAGTAGCAATGGAGAGTTTCTTCTCTTTTGGCACGTGTTAAGTTTGTATTGTTTCTTTTATTTTTGTCATTGATCAAATGAAATTAAAGAACAAATTTTTCTTTAAAAGGTGACGTCTAGCTTTTTGTGACGACTTGTGATGAAGAAAGGTGGGGGTGAAAAGTGTTGAATCATCCATGAATAACCATCTATAAAATCGTTTGGGAAAGTATTTTTAAATGTCCAGTTTAGGTGTACTCTTGTATTTTAGATTTTTTCAAATTAAAAGTTCAGTAAAACGATAAAATGTAGAGAAACTGCGAAAGGACATTGAGAGGATCGTAACAAGTCCCAGAAGATGTTCAGAGGCTCTTTTACAATTTTACACGTCCCATAATCATCTTGTCTACTTACGAGCAATGGGTAGGCAAGCGAAGTTTATTTCGTTTGTGGCACGTGCGTTTACAACGTGTTCCAAGCTAAGGTGTTGAGTAGACTGCGTGTAACGAGGTTCAAGGGTGACTCGCTCGTAACGATGCTTGAAAAGCCTCCGGGCATTTCCTTTCAATCATAGGCACGAGCAGACTAGACGCGGAGGCGTTGTTATAGCCAGTCGCTAGAAAGCAGTTTTCCATCTTTCAGTTTTCAATTTTACATTCAAAATTTTACATTAAAAATTTTACATTCAAAATTTTACATTCAAAATTTTACATTTAAAATTTTACATTCAAAATTTTACATTCAAAATTTTACATTCAAAATTTTACATTTAAAATTTTACATTAAAAATTTTAGAATTTACATTTTAAATGTTAGATTTTAGAGTTAGCATAAAGAGAATACAGCTTCTCTGATCAGTTTGAGTTATGATGACTATCTTGTCACGTCGATATATACCTTTTATCGCATAATTCAGTCTTATCGTCCCATCGTTCAGTCAAGCCTTTAGACTTTTCTAGCCACATTAAAGAAGTGCTTTTATTATTCGAAGAAGCTTTTGAAATTTGTTGATAAGATGAGACTAATTATCTTGGTTTATTATCTAATGGCACTTACAATTTTTCAGGGAGGTTAAGAATATTTAGATATTTTATGGTGAGAGAGTTTCAATTGTTTGGTTGGGATATTTGAAAATTTAGTCTTTTTACGTGACAATGTTCATATTTTATAACAATTTTTTGATTGGAATTTATTCGGATAACATTGCGTAAACTTTTTTTTTGAAAAATCAAAAACCGTTGCATTTGTAAATAAATAAAAACGAAATTTCTACCAAAAGGGGTGGATTGACAAGTAAAAAAAAAAATAAGTCATAAGAGGAGTTAAATTTTCAACCAAAAAAGATTTTTCAGTTCTTTAAGAACAGAAAATTATCTAAGATGTTTAATTTAATATTTTTATAATATTTTTTTTCGATTGGACTTTATTCGGATAACATTGCGTAAACTTTTTTTCTGAAAAATCGAAAAAAGTTCAATTCAGCCAATAAAGATGAATTCCAAAAAAAATTGAATCCTTAAGAAAAGCAGATTTATTTGTAACAAAACCGTTGCATTTTCGAATAGAAAAAAAATAATTTTTAAAAAGAGTAGACTTTGCGAGCAAAAAAGGTTTATCTTCTAATAAAAAATACGATTTTTCAAGAAATGATAAAAAATTTCTAACCAAATAGTTGAATTTTTCAACTAAAAAAGATCAATGTTCGACCAGAAAAGCAATAGTTAAATTTGTATTATAAAAATATAATGGACAATTAAAAAAAAACAAATTTTTCTACAAAACAGTTGAATTTTATATGAAAAAGTTGAAATTTCTGCTAAATTATAGAAATTTTCCAGAAAAAGATTAGTTTTCTTCGGATAAGCATTCAATTTCTTAACCCAAAAATATCAATTTTTACAAAAAAGGTTATTTTCAAATAAACCGTTAAATTTTCAACCTAATTTATAAATTTTAACAAAAAAAAAATTAATTTGGAACAAATTAGTTGAATTTTACACTAAAAAAGATGAATTTTTAATGATAAATGTAATAGTTAATGCTTTAACTTAAAAATGTATTTATGTTTACTCAAAAAATTTGAATTTAACCAAAAAATGCCAATTTTTAACATAAAAATTTAAATCCTTAACTTAAAAAGATTAATTTTCAACGAAAATGTATTTTTAAAACATGAACTTGATTTTCTACGACCAAAAAATTTTTTTGAAGAAGGTATATAAATTATCAACCGAATAGTTAAATTTTAAATAAATTAGTTTTAAATTAAATAGTTAAATTTTTAAGTGAAAAAACTAATTTTCTACCAAAAAGAATAATTTTTAACAACACATATAAATTTTTAACAAACTATATAAATTTTTAACTAAATAGTTTAAGTTTTAACTAAAAAAGATAAATTAATTTTTACCAAAAATGGAATGGTTAAATTTACAGGTAGAAAAATTACTTTCCAAAGAAAAAGATGAATATTCAAACGAAAATATCATTCGAGGGCGAC
>JAAAKG020146106.1:0-10740 GCA_010014905.2 Druon quercuslanigerum
TACTTCCCTCCCTACCGAGTGAGTCACGCCTACCCCGAAAGGGAAACGGCTTAATGGTGTAATAATAATAATAAAAATGCAAGGACGCGACCAGCAACACATCTGTACGAGACGACTTGTCTTGGCTGCGTGGAGCGCTATTTAACTGGATGAATCTGTCATTTAGCATCACGGGTATATTCAGTAACGCTGTTTTATTTTAGTCACTTACTTGTTCACCCAGTTAAACTCGGATAATCACTGGTTCACCAGCGATAATTCAAAGTACTGATTCAACCACTGAAAATTTCACTGGTTCTGTTTAAGAGAAGACACAAGCAAAGCCTCCTTCCCTTTTCCAGCTCCTCCTTCTTCTTGTCAGATCCGTACGTTTAGACTCGACTGTGTATATCTATTTTCTTTGATTATTTCAGAGTATTCTGAACTAGCATAATTAGAAATATTAATTATCAGGAAAAAAGTTAATTGCAGGCAAAACGATAATTTCGGGAGATTGACTCTCATACCTTTTCCAAGTGAATTCTCGCTCCCTCTTTTGTTCGATAATAAGGTTCCAGCGTGGGAGGTAGTGCGGAAGCGCATATAGTGTAATTTAGCCAATTCAGCGAGAGGATATAATTCGATTTAGGGTGCAATTAATCAGATCTCCAGACTATATATGAGAAGCTCGAGTGTTTTGAACGATATGTCATTATTCCACGAGAATAATTATTATTCGCCCAGAGATCAGACGGTCGTTGTGCCGCAGCCGGAAAAGTACCTATTATTTTCCCAGTTTCAAAGCAGCTACTCAGTTTCCGATTTTCGATGCAGACTTCCTCGCTGTCTGAAGTTGATCATCGATAAAGCGCTGTTTACAAAACGTCTGTAAAAACTCCGTAGAAAGACCACCCTACTGCATACAAGAACCTCCAATCAAACAAACTCCTCCTTAGACTTTCAGTTTTAGAGCTCAAAGCAATTCCCTTCGATTACTTCTACAGTCCCAACAACTTTTATTTTGTTTACCAAATCAACATCTAGTCTTTTCAATTAGAAACTTCATCTGAAAATAAACTCCCAGAAGAATGCTTATGACTAAAGTTTTACATCACAAAGTTTTTAAATTGCGACACAATTCAGATTTTAATGCAAATTTGTTTAAGATTCATGTTCACAGTGTATCAGGCTCCCCGGAAAATCTGGGAATTCGCAGGGAATTCCGTAGTCCTAAATCTAAATTACAAATTTTTATTTTCTGTGGAAATTTTTGCGGCACTGCGTAAATATGACATTTAGTGGCTGTTTTCTTCAGTTTGTTCAGGTTTCAATAAAGATTACGAATTTTCTGTACCATGAATTTTGTAAATTAAAATTTCCAAACAAGTAATTTTATTTCATGATATGACTGATTTCCATTTTTTCTGCACAGTTTTGATCAAAGAGACAGATTTAATTGTAAATGATTTCTTAATATTGAAAAAAATTTTTTCTTAACATTTTGGTGCCACGCTACAGTTTGAGAACTTTTTCATTCCTTTAAAGAAATGAAGAAAATAAAATTAAAAATAAAAAGTTCGAATTTCTTAATGTGCCTTGCGGAAACGCGGAAAAATTTCGGAAAATTACACCAACTTGGAAAATTCACTGCGTAAAAAATATGGCTATATGCGTTTTAATGCGCCGCACAACTTTTATCAAGACATTTTTTAAATTAAATTGATAGTTTTTTTCACTAAAAATTAAAAATCGTAAATTTTCTTTGTACCAAAATCAATGACTTTTTAAACTAAATTTTGCAAAAACTCGGCTTCTGTTCGACCAAATGATCTCGTTTTTTTCCAAATAGAAAAAACCCTGCCGATTCCAATTATGTTTTAAAAGTAGATCTGTTTTTCACATTTCCAACATGAAAATGATTGCAAACCATAAGTGCCAGGAATCGTTTCCTCAGACTTTGACGGACAAAAGTCTGCAGGGAAGTTTCGCCGACGGAGAACTTCCAGTGGTAAATTTGTTCCTTGATGTTTAAGAAAAACTTTGAGAGTAATTTATATACTATTTTTAATCAATGCATGTAAGGTGGAAATGTTTCCTATTAATTTTGTTAAGTTTTGTTATAGTCATTGTATATATATATATATATATATATATCACGATCGTGAGATAGGTGGTTACATTCTGTGACGGAATCAATACGACGATTTGGCAAAAGTCTCATGCACGAGGACACGGAGCGACCCAAGGACGACCGCCTTCTGCATTTTCCCCACAAGTGTTTTATCTATATGGCGAGTTGATGCATTCGTCTTTTGGTCTTATGAGCCACCGTGGGTTTTGTTTTACGGTTCGCACCGGCCATTCCTACACACAAAACGATACACACAACAATTGGTAGTCCAGAGGTCTGATTCTTCGGAAAATTGTCCACGAAGCTCTTAATGCGTTGCAGCAAGATGACCACGTCTCACAACCGTGATATATATATATATATAATCTAAAAAGTACACTGTTTAAAAAATAAATGTTACTTTTCCGTGATTCTGATGATTTGGAATCCACTTTACTCCTCTAACGAGAACGCTTTTAACATTGTACTTTTTTTACTAGAAATCAATAAATAATTTTTGCTACACAACATTTTACTAAATCTGGTACTTTTTTACATATATATTGTCGAGAATATGTGCGTACGCAATAATGGAGAGTTGCTTATTACAAAGAATGCATAATGGCGAAAAAAAGTTGTGACATATAAAAACGTAAAAAGGAAGAGGATTTATTTCAAGTCTGCTTTATGAGCGAACGCTTATGAGTTTATACACCCTTGCTGCGTTATGACTGCATTTTTTACTCTGATCCACCTGCAAATGATATTTCGTAATTTTATTATACACTTTCTCCCTATTTTTTTCTACTTTTTAATATTTCTCGTATCTTTCTATTTATATTTCGTTTTTGGTTTTTATATCAATTTTTTGCAAATGTATATGAAGTTTAATAGGCAGTATAAACGCAGGATTTATTACTAAATAACCGATAACGTGATATTAAGTCGAGTAACAACCCGCATAGTTCGAACTTTTTCGATTTAAAGTTCTGTGTTTTACTCTCGGGTTTACTTCAAGTGAAATGCGAACGGAAAATTTACGCTTAAATTGCGTTTGGAGTCGTCCAGAAAGAAAGAAGATAAATCATCCGGATTTTTCACAAGAAGAAAAAGAATCTACTTATCCGTACATCCATCTTTTCTTTCTTCTTATCTATCTTTCCCATCTGTTCTAATAATTAAAAAAGAAAAAAAAGAAAGAGCTGAAAGAGAAAAGAACTGAATTATTATTTAAGTATAAGACCATTTTCTTATGTTAAAATAAAAGATCAAACTTATACATTCTCTATAGGGAGCCTCAATTAATTGCGTAAGGATTTTTAGGGTCCAAATCATTTTTTATGTAAGTTTCCTCTTTCTCATTATTTTTTAAAATATGCTTTTAGGCATACGTCCAATAAATATAGATTCGACGGGTTAACCACTTTTCAAATTTTGTCGACTTTTTTTAAGAAAATGCGACTAATCGAATGTTTTCATTTTTTTCGGGTAGGGAGTGATTTCGCCAAAAGATTGTTTCTTCAAAGCATATAAAAAATGGAGCAGCAGAGGAGTTAAATGAAAAAATTAAAAAAGTTAATACGAAAGAAGTGTGCATATCGATTATAAAAATGGTATTGCTATCAAAAATTGCGCGAATTAAATTAAATAATAATAAATTACATGTAAAAGAATGCACATATTTCCATGGAACTTTAGGTTACATAGTGGTAAATGATGATTTCTTAATTGTTATGAATAGAAAATTTGAACATTCAAAGGTTACTTTATCGATTTTTTCATAGAAAAATGTTATTTTTATGAAAAAAGCATTAAGTATCAAAGAAATTTCGTAAGTTTGAGAAATTACAGGTTACTTTTTGTTTTATCCTCATAAATGGGTATTTATAACAAAAAAAATTATGACCTATGGAAATATACTTAAATATTTAAGCATTTAAAGGTTATTTTAGGACTTTTGAGAATAAATCATTACTTATGGAAGAAAAGGTAGAAATTTGAGAATGTACAATTCATTTTAGAGGTTTTTCTTTAAAAATTAGTATTTTTATGAAAACATAATTGAGGGGCCCGAGTCTATAAGAGGTTTAGCACGTGACCTTTCCGAAATGTGTGAATTTTTTTCTCTAAAACTTGAAATTGTACAACAAAGTGGTGAATGTAAAAAAGTTGATAATTTTCAAGACGAATATGATGGTATTTTTCTTAACTCACTTCTTTGAATTTCAAAAATCGATCATCTGTGAGTCACATTTCGGAAAGGTCACGCGCTAAACCCCTTATAGAATCCGGCCCCTCAATTATGTATGAAAGAAAACTTACATTTTTCAGCATTTTAAGGTTACGCTGCTGAATTTTTCTTAGAAAATTGGTATTTTTAGGAAAAAATTATAACTTATATGGAATTTAATTCACAATTGAGTCAGGCCATGTCAAATGTGCCAATGAAATTTTAGTGATTTTTTGAAAAGTGACAACAATTGGACTCGTTTGCAATAATCGAATGAAATTTTGTTTCACAGTTGTGAAAGCGTTTTCTATTTCAAATCAGAATTTTTTTACTATAATCTTTCCAAAATTATTTTTTTATTAACAATTATTTTAACAAATTCGATTATTTATAACTTCTAGGGCTACGATCGCAGTGAAAATTTAACACAATGTAATTTGCACACTTCTTTCTATTCTCCAAAGAAAAAAAATTGGTAATCCTCACTCTGACCGTCTTAAAAAAAGTTTTTGTCGCGAGCGCCGCGTAATAATTGTCACCTTTGCCAGCGCGCTCGGCACATTTGGCTCACGCTACGAACGCGGTTGTTTATACTCATTTCTTTGTATTCATATTCTTCTAAGCTCTGTATAAATCGGTTTTTTCGGTAAAAAAAAATGTGTGTGGGATATAATTTTAGAAGGATATGGTAAGGAATTATTATGTTAGACCTGATTACCTTTCTTTATTAAGAATATATATCCAAGTGTCAACATTTATTATTTATTTAAAATTGTACAAAAACAATGATAATACTTCCAATCTTAATTAATGAAGCAATTTTTAGTGAAAAATTTTGTTAGAAACAAGCAGTGCATACACTCAAGCCTTTATGCAACAACATCTGTGACCGAAGAAGTATCGCTAGAAAAAACCTGGCAACGAACAGTTGTTGCATTTACAACTTTAAGTTGATGATACTGGCGATTATTGTTAATTTGTGGAACTTTATTAAAACGATTTAAAAATTGTTTGTTGTGCAAATCGTGTTCTGCTTGAGAGAGTTGTGCTGGAGAGTTCGTTATCAGTTTGGATTTTGCTGAGAACTATACGTTTGATATTCAAAACGCAATCCAATCGTATAATTGGACAAATAGCCAGGCCACAGTTCATCCGTATGTGATTTATTACCCTCAAGGAAACGAAAATTTGCATCTCAATTTTGCCATTATATCAGAAAAAGTAACTCATGGCCCTCACTTGAAAATCGTTTTGATAAAGTTCCACTAATTAAGAATATTCGCCAATATCATTAACTTTAAGTTGTAAATGCAACAACTGTTCGTTGCAAGGTTTTTTCTAGCGATACTTCTTCGGTCACAGATGTTATTGTATAAAGGCTTGAGTGTGTGCACTGCTTTTTTCTAACAAAAATTTTCACTAACAATTGCTTTATTAATTAATATTAGTAGTATTATCACTGTTTTCATACAATTTTTAATAAATAATTAATGTTGACACTTGTATATACATTCTTCTTTAAGAAAGGTAATTATGTCTAACATAATAATTCCTTACCATATCCTTGTAAAATTATATCCCAGACGCATTTTTTTAACCGAAAAAACTGATTTACACAGAACTTAGAAGAATATGAATACAAATAAATGAGTATAAACAACCGCGTTCGTAGCGTGAGCCGCATGTGCCGAGCGTGCAGGTAAAGGTGACAATTATTACGCGGCGCTCGCGACAAAAACTTTTTTTTATGACGGTCAGAGTGAGAATTACCAATTTTTTTCTTTGGAGAACAAAAAGAAGTGTGCAAACTACATTGTGTTAAATTTTCACTGCGATAGTAGGCCTAGAAGATACACATAATCGAATTTGTTTAAATTATTGTTAATAAAACAATAATAATTTTGGAAATATTATTGTAAAAAAAATCTTATTCGAAAGAGGAAACGCTTCACAAGTGTCAAACAAAATTTCATTCGATTATTGCAAACGAGTCGTAAGTTATTAATTTTTTAACTAAAAATCGCAAAAATCATTATTATTAAAAATAATGAATACGGTGCGGTTTTTCAAAAAACGGTCTAAAGTGTTTTTTTTAATGCTATTATCTACAAATTTTTCCAATTGTTGTCACTTTTCAAGAAATCACTAAAAAATTAAAGGTTATATTAAGAATTTTCACAGGAACTTGTTATTTGAAAGAAAAAAAAATTATTACGTAAAAAAGAAAGCTTACAAAATTGAGCGTTTGAAGAATAGCCCTCCATTGAATGCCATATAGAGGCATACCGAAATTTTATAAATTCTATACGGCTCTATATGATTGTACATATCCTTTTTTCCATTTGCATAAGTTCCTGTAAGACATTAAATAGACAGGTGGTTATTTTGAACATTTCAAGGTTTCGTAGGGGATTTTTCTAGGAAATCAGTGATTTTATGAAAATATATTTGCCTAAGAGAATACTTACGACCCTGGCGAACGTTTCGAATAGGAATTCATTTTATTCAACAATTTCATATGAAAAAACCGATAACATAACTTTTAAATGTTCAAATTTGTATTTTTTATATCATAAGTAATGGCTTTCTCTCTAAAATACCCATTCCTGAAGATAAACCAAAAAGTAAATTTTAAGTGTACAAACTTTTGAGCTTTCTTTTTTACTTAGCGATTTTTATATAAAAATAACCATTTCCTATGAAATACCCCTAGCATAACCTTCAAATATTCTAATTTGTACCTTTTCATCTAAAATTAATGATTTTTGCTCAAAAATTCCACATTTTTTACCATAAAAGAGCAAACTAACCTTCAAATGTTCAATTTTGTAAGCTTTCTTTTATAAGTAATCATTTTTATATTTTAAATACGAATTTCCTAGAGAAAGTCCTAACATAACCTTGAAATGTTCAAACTTGTAAGTTTATTTTCATAGGTCATAATTTTTCCTTAAAAATACAAATTTTCTAAGGGAAACTCTGCAACGTAACCTTTAAATGCTCGAAGTTGTGAGTGTTCTTCCATACGTACTTACTTTCTTTTTTTCATTGAATTCTTTTCTTTGATTCTTTTTTTTTTAAATACCAATTTCCTAGAAAAAGTCCTAACATAACCTTTAATTGTTTAAATTTGTAAGTATACTTCCATAGGTAATAACTTTTTCTTAAAGATACCAATTTTCTAAAAAAAACTTTGCTACATAACCTTCAAATGTTGAAAGTTGTGAGTTTTTTGTACTTAATGATTCTTTTCTTTGAAATACGAATTTCCTAAAAAAATTCCTAACATAACCTTTAAATGTTTAAGCATGTAAGTATCCTTCCATAGGTCATAATTTTTGCTTAAAAATACCCATTTTTGATGATTAAAGAAAAAGTAACCTTTAATTGCTCAAACTTGCGAGATTTCGTTGATACTTAATGCTTTTTTAAAATAAAAATAACAATTTCCTGTGAAAAAAACCCGATAACGTAACCTTTGAATGTTCAAATTTTTTATTCATAACACGGAATAATCATCTACCTCTGTGTAACCTAAAGTTCCATACAAATATGTGCATTTTCTTTGAAACTTGATTTGATTTACCTCGTTATTATCTACCGTGAAAATAGTGAAATGAAAGTAATTATTATTTATTTTAATTCGCACAGTTTGTGATAGCAATACCATTTTTAGAATTAATATGCACACTTCTTTCGTATTAATTTTTTGAATTTTTTAATTGATACTGTTGGTATAGTGGAATATTAAATAATATTATTTCATAAATTTCCAATTATTTAAACAAATGAATTTTTTTTTTAAACAAACAAAACATTTTTTACACAAATGGAATATGTTTAAATATCAAAAAAATTAATTAACCAATGTTGTTAAATATTCCACTAGACCAATAATAATACTAAAACTTTTTTTGTTTGAAATCATGTTAATCAAACAATGTTGATAAATATTCCCCTAAAGAAATATTAATAATTTTTAATCAAAAAATTATTTAAACAAATTGCCTTTTTTTAAAAATAAAAAATTATGAACCAAAGTTCATCAATATTCCACTAGGCTAATAATAATAATTTTTAGGGAAAAAAAGAATTTTTGAACAAAAATTTTTTAAAAAATTTCATTTGTTTCAATAATTAAAAATTCCCCATGTAAAATGCATGGGGTAAAACCACTTTTTTGAGTTTTGAAACTAATTTTTTGGGTTTGAAAAGATGTGGATGGAAAGTATAGGAGCTTGTAGAGAAGTATACAATAAAAAATTTCATGTAACAGACATTTGGAGTTAACACCCTTAACACTCCACCACGATTTTTTTTGAAAACTACTCTTAAAACCAAAAATATCAATTCTTTATGAAATCGGCCTTTTGAACACTGTATTCTGGTCTTTTTTCACTTAAAATTCTTACAATTGGTCCAGCGGAATATTTATTAACATTAGGTCATTAATTTTTAATTATGTAAACAAATTCCATTTGTTTCATCAGTTTCTTTTTGTAAAAATTCCTCGTACTAGCATTTCGTTATCGGTAATGAGATAAATTTATTTAAAAATATTATCTAATTGTACAAACAATAAATCAGTATTTATTTTCAATAACCTATCATTTTTTTAAACAATAATTTGTTCACGAAATTTGTAAATTTTTCTGAATTATTTCAACAATTCATTCCTAATTAGACCAGTAGTAATAATTTTAAAGGAAAAGAAACAAAGTTTAGAAAAAAATTATTTGAACTAATTCCATTTATTTAAACAAATTTTTTAAGCCTTCTAGTCGATCCGAGACTTGAAATGTTTTTAACGAATTACATTTTTTTAATCATGTGAAAATTTCTTTAAATACTTTAAATTCCAGCATAAATATTGTACATAATCGCTTGATTGATCCAATTTATTTGAGCTTCCGTTGAACCTTAAATATCTTACAAAAGTCACCAGAGATCTTTCCAAATCTCAGTTACAGTGAAAATAATTGATATGTTATATTTTACTTTAAATGCAAAATTTTTAATCCAATAACCAGCGTCGGCAATATTCTCACAGCTTAAATATTCACGAACTTATTACAGTTGTATGAGCTACATTACTAAATCTATAGAAATTTTGAAAGCGCTAAAAGGTGAGAAAGAAGAAATATGTAAATAAATATGGCAAGTTTTGTAAATTTGCTTCTTTAAACACCTCCTCTTTTTGTAAATAAGTTAAATTTCAGTAATAATATGCAGTCCTCCTAATTTCAAATTTTAGTATCAATTAGGCTCAAGGGTTTGTCTGAATGTTTGTCCTCGCTGAAGATATATAAACATTCATGATATCCTGAGTCAGTTTTTCATTTCGTTTTGTGTGTAATCATATTACGGGGTGTATATACTAAGCGGGAAATAGCCGGGAATTAAAATAAAACCGGAAATTAACCGAGAATGCACTTTTGAATCGGGAATCACATTTAATGTTTACGGTAATGTATAACGAGACAAACGAATTTAAATATTGATTATTTACAATTACCATAAATATGATAAACAAGTAAATTTGGAAATTACAAAAAATATTGAATTGCGTTTCAAAACGTCTCTAAAACGTATAATAAAACTAGTTATTAATTATTATGAAATTCTACTTTTTGCACAAGAACTTTTTAATTTGAACCCTGTCGTCATTGCCGATTATTAAAAAAAAAGATTGTTTAAAATAAACTTTATTTTGTTTTTTTCATAATTTTGGCATAGATGCTATTTTTTATTAACATTGCAGGTTGTTTCTGGCTAATATCATGATTTGCTGAAAATTCTTTCATTTTTTCTCTTTTTTTCAATTAATTTGTATAAAGGCGGTAATGTTGTATACATTTCGTATAAAGGCGGTCATTTTGATAATTCGATGATTTTGAAAAACTAAGAGTGACTTTAAATTTCTTTTCCCCTAACATTACCGCTAATCCAAAAACTTTTTTTAGGACAAGATAATTTAACAGGATTTTTAATTCGAGAAAACAGTGCATAAAGGCGTTCATTATGATGATTTTATAATTTTGAAAAACCCCCTTGATTTTGGAAAAGTTCCCTTTTGTTTTTTCCTATTACTTATCAGTGAGGAGAGTGACTTTAGCAACACCCAGTCCCAGTTATAACCTCACTCTTTTCCATGCGTCCCCTCATTTTTTCTTATTCCTTCTCGGGGCTAGAGTTTTTGGCGACACCCACTCCCAATCGCAACGTCACTCTTTTCCAGGGGTCCCCTCGTTTTTTCTTATTCGTTCTCGGGGTGAGAGTGAGTTTGGCAACACTCACCAACAATAGCAAACCTTACTATTTTTCGGGGGGGGGGGGGGGGGGCGACAACCCCCCGGGCCCGGCAAGCGGCCCCTGGGGAACAAGCCCCATACTTTCCCCATTTACAAATTATTTAAATTAT